>JAQZBX010010779.1:0-35878 GCA_029593785.1 Cabassous unicinctus
ACCACTAAAGGCAGGCCCAGAACTCACAAATCTCCACCGATCACTCCACACCGTGGATCCGCCAGCTGCTAGGTGACCCAAGGCTCCCACTCCGCACACCCACTGCACAGTCCCTCGCGTGGGACCTGCATGCACAGTCGGCCGTCCCGGGAGATCTGAACCGTGAGTAACCACCTAGATCGACGCCATCTTGGTCCCTATCAGCACAACTTCTTGATAAAAACATTTATAAAACTAGGAATAGAAGGCAACTTCCTCAACTTAATAAAGGACATATATGAAAAACCCACAGCTAACATTATTCTAAATGGTGATAGAATGAAACTTTCACTCTAAGATCTGGAACAAGACAAGGATGCCCACTGTCACCACTGTTATTCTACAATGTACTGGATAAATTAGGCAGGAAAAAGAAATAAAAAACATAAAAATTTGAAAGGAAGAAGTAAAACTCTCCCTATTTGCAGATGACATGACTGTATAACAGAAAATACTGAAAAATCTGAAACAAAGTTACTAGAGTTAATAAATGAATTAAGTAAAGTGGTGAGGTACAATATCAACTTGCAAAAATCAGTATGGTTTCTATATATTAGTAATAAACAATCTGAAGAGGAAATCAAGAAAAAGTTCAGTTTACAATAGCAACTAAAAGAATCAAATATCTAGGAATATATTTAACCAAGATCATAAAAGAGTTATATACACAAAACTACAAATCATTGCTGAAAGAAAACAAAGAAGACCTAAATAAATGGAAGGACATTCCATGTTCTTTGATTAGAAGACTAAATATTGTTAAGCTATCAATTCTACCCAGAGCAATTTACAAATTCAATGAAATATCATAAAAATTCCAACAGGCTTCTTTGCAGAAATGGAAAAGCCAATCACCAAATTTATATGGCAGGGTATGAGGCCCTGAAGAGCCAAAACCATCATAAGAAAGAAGAATGATGTTGGAGGACTCAGTCTCCCCAATTTTAATTCTTATTAAAAATTACAGTAATCAAAACAGCATGGTACTGGTACAAGGGCAGATATATAGACAAATAGAATCCATAAATACACCCTCACATCTATGATCAATTGGTTTGACACAAGAGTGCCAAGACCACTCAATGGGGAAAGAATAGTCTCTTCAACAAATGGTGTTGAGAAAACTGGATATTTTTATGCAAAAGAATGTAGACTAGCTCCTAACTAACACCATATACAAAAATTAACTCAACATGGATCAATGACCTAAATACAAGAATCAGAACTATTAAAACACCTAGAAGAACACAGGGAAGCACCTTGTGTTATACAATGTTTTCTTAGACTTTACACCAATAGCATGAGCAACAAAAGAAAAATTAGGCAAATGGGACTGCATCAAAACTAAAAACTTTTTTTTTTTTGCATCAAAAGACTTCATTATGAAAGTATAAATACAACTTATAGGATGGGAGAAAACATTTGAAAACTACATATCTGATAAGGGTTTAATATCCAGAATACATAAACAAACGTTTAAATAAAACATGCTGCCTTAACACAATGAAATATTGACCAGCCATTATGTAAACTATTCTTGCTTTTATTGATTTCTCTGAATGGTATTATTCTGGCAGTATAATTAAAATATTTAAAACACTATAGTTAACAGTGTAATTATAATAATATTCCTTCATCAATTATAACAAATGTACACTCTAATGCAAATTGTTCATAATAGGTGGTTTATGGACACTGTATTTTCTGCATGATTTTTCTGTATGCCAACAATGTTTCTAAGGAAAAAATATTTTAAAAATTCAATCAACAATTGCCTGAGCAGATGTTAGAACCTAAATTAAGGTAACAATTTAGAACCTAAATTAAGGTAACAATAATAATTTAATAGCTAACATTTATTGAGGACATATTATGTGCTTGACATTTTGTTATCTCATTTAATATTTAATAAACCTATTATCCCTTTGTTACATATGAGAAAATTGAAGCATAGATGAATTCCAAGAATAGAACTAGTAAATGGTGGCTTCTAGATTGAAACAATGGCAGGCTGATGCCAAAACTCATGCCATTAAATCATTATGCACTTAGTATATTGCCCAGAGCATATGGCTACTACAAGCCTAACCACCTATAGTAACCAATGTGAGTAGGTGTCAAGACTGGGTTTTGGAATCAGACTGAATTGGAATTGCATTCTAGTTGTGCCGCTTGGATGTTGGGCATAATTTCAATCTTTCTGAGCTTAAGTTTCCCCATCAGTAAAACGGACATGACATTACCAACCACACATGGCTGCAAGGGAAAAAAATGACCTGATTTAAGTGAAATACTTTCTTATTGTGTATGTAGATTTGGAGTTTTTCTACCATGTGATTGGGTGGTAATTGAGGCCTTCATTTTTGAGGCTTCGTATCATAAGGGGAATAATTTGCCTTCTGCTTTCATTTGCATTTGATTTTGAAAATCCATCACCTTGTTTTTATCCTGTGTATCCACTTCTCCTGCTGCCATAAACCTCAGCAGAAACATTAGATACTTAGGGATTTTGTGCCAGATGGTCAAGTGCAAAGCAGTCATTTCTTCTAGGTCCTTCTGCATCCAGTTTCCACTGCATATGAATAAGAGTTTCATGAAATGGTAATTTCCCCCAAAAAGATACAAGTGACAGTAAACATATTTAGTTTGAGGAAAAAGTCATTAAATCTTAAAATGTTTTAAATATTTTAATTATACTGCTAGAATAATAACATTCAGAGAAATTAATAAAAGCAAGAATAGTTATAATCCCAGTACTCTAAGATGTCAAATGTCTTATCCTTCTAAAAGTATATAGTTTACATAATGGCTGGTCAATATTTCATTGTGTTAAGGCAGCATGTTTTATTTAAACATTCTGTTATTGTTAGATATTTACAGTATTTTAAATATTTTGCTTTTAAAGGTACAACTTTTTCATAAAAATTTTGCTTTTCTTAATTTTTTCAAAATAATAAATTATCAGGGACAAAAAAATGACTCAGCCAAGAGATAAAATATCAATAGAACAAGACACATAGATGGCAAAGTTATTATCCATCTTTGGATACATTACAATAAAAATGGTCAATATGTTAAAGGATCTAGAGGAAAATATGTGAAACCTGCATAAACGGATAATTCCAGCAATTATAAAAAACAAGAGCCAAGTGAAAATGCAATACATGAAAAGTACTGTATTAAAAAGTGAGAATTATTTTGATGGACTTTACCTTTCATGCAAAGTCCTTCAAAAACTAATAAATATTTCTTAACATTATATTTCAATATCTTTCCTTGGTCCCTACCTCCAATAAATTTTATGATCCTGACAAGCTGAGCATAATAACATTTCCAAAATATTCCATACAATTAATAATCAAGAGCCTTTTTTCAAACTGTTCTCTCTACATAGAATTCCTACTGCACAACCCTTATCACAAATACACTTCCACCTCTCCAATCTTATTCAACAGTCAAACTCAGACTCATCATCAAAAATTCGGCTTAAATATTACATTCTCCATGAACCCTTTCTTCGTTAACTCAGAGAATGAGTGGCTCTACTTTTTGTCACTAAATTAAATTTATCCTGCTTACATTTCGTGTCTTCACACTACTTGAAGGCATGAAATACTCTTTAATCTTTAACTATCAGCTCTTACTAATATATGTGGCACATATTAAAGATCAATAAATTCTTGTGGATTGATGGAAGGAATGAAGAATGGAGGTAAGCTAACCTGGATAAAACACAATTTCATTAATTACAGTTTTATTAACAATGCTTTCACAATATTTTTTATTCTAATTCTGTAGCAGGTGGTGGAAGTGTCCAGCTCATTTCCTTCTTTCCCTTATTATTTGGTTGCAATATATATTTGACAGCATCTGGATTTCTTTGCCTGAAGGTAATCTCTGGATGCTACAATGTGTGCCATGTAGACCTGTCAAGCTAAATTTGAGTAATTAAGACACTCCAGGTAAAATCCATAACCAATGACTGACAGGAGTTAGGGAACAATCATCCTTACCTTCAGATAGAATAACTCTCACTTTTATGTTTGTTTCTCCTACAGAGTTATGCAGTAGGACTAAGCTCCAGTTGTCCATAGTGATAAATTATTCGATAATGAAGCATTGATTGAATTTCTTTTCTCTAACTTCTCCAATTGCCTAAGTGGTATTTAAGAGAGAAAGTTTCACCTCTTAAATAAGCTATTTATACTCAAATCTTTTTCTCAGTTTCTGCTTCTTTGTGAAGCCCAAATAAGACAAATTCTCATTTGAATTCACCGTCTCTATACATTTTGCATTTGAGCATGTATCTTTGGGAGCAACTACTGTATAAATTGTATTATATTAAATGTTTTAGAATATTAACTAGAGAATCACATGACAAGAATACCTGAGAATTTTCTCATCCATGCATTTATTTCATGATTATAGGCTCCTGTGGTTGCATACAATATGTTGGTTATTTTAACAGAATAAGTAAGATGGAGAAAAACTCAAGTAAAGGGAAAATGTACTTATTAAAAGCAAAATACTTATTGAAACTACTCACAAACAGTAACAAAAGCATACTGCATAACTGCCAGCATAATTGCCAAGTCTTGAAATCCAGAGGTATTTTAATGATGAAAAATGATGCTGTTTATGAAACTCCATAATCATGGAAACTACTACTTAGGCAAATGTCTCCTAGGCAGTCACTTCATCATGAAGTTACATTTTCTTTAAATGTCAAGTTCTTTTATGACTTTCTTTAGTTTGCATTGTGATTTTGTACAGAATACTACACATGGCCAAATTTCTTTCATTTTACTGGGGGTAGGATCAATTCTAAATCTTGTGCAGATGTGAAAAGGAAAAAGGATGTTTTTAACTGGTGATGTTGAGTTGTAGCCGGCTAAGAAAATAGCCTGACTCCATTTTGCTGCACCACTGGTTATAGGAGGCACCTAGAGTTCTTTAACTAGACATCTCTAGTATATCCATTAACCTTAGTCTAATACAACCTCAAGCATGTGAAACACTCATTTTTGAATGAGAGGAAGAGTGAGAGTCAAATCCAAATATCAAGTACAATGTGGTAGAATGATTAAATATCTTCTTTCCTAATTTTAACTTGATTCTCTGGACCTCCTCTAGTTTACATCAGGTGTGATATATAGTATGTAGGCTTCTAAGGATTGTAGAAAACTGTGATATTTCACAAACAATAAAATTCAATTTTCAAATCTTTAGCTTCATCTTGTCCTGGGGAATAAACACATACATTTTCATCATCACTATATCATTTCCTAGCACTTTGTGTTTTTTGTTTGTTTGTTTGCTTGTTTGTGTTTTTTTTTCCATTTAAAAAATTATTGAAGTATATCACTCTATTAGTCAGCCAAAGGGGTGCTAATGTGAAATACCAAAAATGGGTTGGTCTTTACAAAGGGTATTTATTTGGGGTAGAAGTCCACAGATACCAGGCCATAAAGCATTGAGTTTCTTCTCTCACCAAAGTTCATTGCCACGTGTTGGAGCAGGACAGCTGCCGACGTTTGCCAGGGTTCAGGCTTCTTGTGTTCCTCTCTTCCCGGGGCTGCATTTCCCTCTGGGCTCAACTCCTTTGCTTCTTCCACAAGGTCAGCTGTAGACTCTCAGGCGAACGGCTCATCTCTTTTCCCGGCGTCTTCTCTCCTTCCTCACGACCAAGCTCTCTTATTTCCTGGGGCTCCAGCTCAAGATTCCAGCATCAGAACTGCTTCTCAAAAACTGCTTCAACTCTGTTCTTTGCCTTGCCTTTTATATTTGATTCCCCACCCACCAAGGGGTGGGGCTCAACACCCTAATCATAACCTAATCATGCCCAGATTAACAGATCAGTTTACAAGCATGATCCAATTATATTTTTGGAATTCATAATTACATCAAATTGGCCAACGGTTACAATCACTCATACGTAAACATATATAATAACTGTATAGTAAAAGTTGTGAACTTACAAAACAAACATGTATAACATCGTACAGGGCTTTCATACCTCACCCTACCACCAATACTTTGCATTGTTGTAAACATTTTTAACAAATGATGAAAGAACATCCTCAAAATATTAATACTAACCAAAGTATCTTACATTTGCTGTATTTCCCCTAACCCACCCTATTATTATTTTTATTGTTATATCATTCATATATGAACATATATAAACAAAAAGTGTATAGTAAAAGTTGTGAACTTACAAAGCAAACATACATAACATCATACAGGGGTCCCATACATCAACCCACCACCAACATTTTGCATTGTTGTGAGACATTCCTTATAAATTATGAAGGAGTATCATCAAAATCTTAACTACTATGTCCATATCTTATATTTGGTGTATTTCCCCCCCAACCCCCCCTATTATTATTTTAAAATATATATTTTTATTACAGAATATATAAATGTACAAAACAATCATGCTCATGTGCAGAATTCCCACACAACACTCAATACACCACACCTTGGCAGAACATTTGCTACAGATTGTGAGATAATATCATCAGATTATTACCACTAACCATGGTCCATAGCATACATTTGGCATACTTTTTCCATACTCCCCCATTATCAACACAGTACATCTTAGGCATAGATGCATGAATATTACAGTGTTGTTGTTGACCATAGTCCATAGGTCACTACAGTTGTATTTTCCCCATGCTTCTCCACATTCCCACCATTGTGCAATAGTGATGTACATCTGCTCCAGCTCACAAAGGACTCTCTTGCATCTGTACCATCAACCACAATTTTCATCCACTTCTGGTTTTACTGCATTATTCAGTCACTAGATTATTCTCTAGCTTTCTTTAAATTGACATTTACATCCCTAGACTATCCTTTCCAGCCACATTCCCATTTATAAACCAGCTGTTTCTCACTATAATGTGTTACCATTAACTCCATACATTTCTACACTTTTACAGTAAAGTTAATTAAAACTTCTACATATATTAAGCATCAGTAGTCCATCAGTCTTCTTCCGATCTCCTTTAAGAAGCCATGACTTACCACCAGGTCTTGAAGACATTTTCCTACATTTTCTTCTGGAAGCTTTAAGGTTCTTGCTTTTATATTTAGGTCTTTGATCCATTTTGAGTTAATTTTTGGATAAGGTGTGAGATAGAGGTCCACTTTCTTTCTTTTGGCTATGGACATCCAATTTCCCAGGACCATTTGTTGAATGGATTGTTTTACCCAAGCTGGGTGGGTTTGAGAGGTTTGCCAAAAATCACTTGACCATAGATATGAGGGTCTGTTTCTAAACCATCAGTTCAGTTCCATTGGTCTATGTGTCTGTTTTTATGTCAGTACCATGCTGGGGTTTTTTTTGTGTTTTTTTTTCACCACTGTAGCTAGGCAACATGATTTAAAGTGTGGAAGTGAGAGTCCTCCAACTTTGCTTTTCCTTTTTATGATGTTTTTGGCTACTCAGGACCCCCTACCCATGCAAATAAATTTGATAATTGTGTTTTCCATTTATTTTTTAAAACTGTTGGTGGAAATTTTATCAGGATTGCCTTGAATCTGTATATCAATTTGGGTAGAATTGACATTTTAATGATATTTAGTCTTCCAATCCATGGGCATGGAATGTTTTTCCAATTATTTAGGTCTTTTTTATTTCCTTTAACAATGCATTGTAGTTTTCTGAATACAAGTGCTTTACATTCTTGGTCAAGTTTATTCCTAAATATTTTATTCTTTTAGTTGCTATTGTAAATGGAAGTTTTTCCTGACTTCCTCCTCAGATTGCACATTACTAGTGTCTTTTAAATTCTATTTCATCTGATATAGGTATAGCTACTCTGTTTTGTTTTGTTTTTTTCCTTACGGCACACCTTTCACTTTCAGGCTTTTGGCATCCTTGAGTCTAAGGTGTATCACTTGCAGACAGAATACAGATGGCTCAATTTTTTTTTTTTTTAATCCATTCTGCCAGTCTGTGTCTTCTGAGTTTAATCCATTAACTTTCAATGTTATTACTTTAAAGACAGTTCTTATTTCACCCATTCTGACCTTTGGGTTTTATCTGTCATATTTTATTTTCACCACTCTTTTGACACTTTTAGTTACTTTTACTGATAAAATTTTCATTTCATTTCTAGACCCTCTTCCAAGCCTCTCTCTCCTGTCATTTATTTTCAGGCTGTAGCACCCCATTTAGTATTTCCTGCAAAGCTAGTCTCTTTGTTATAAATTCTCTGTTTCTTTTTATCTGTCAATATTCTAACTTTGCCCTCATTTTTGAAAGACAAACTTACCACACATAAGACTCTTGGGTAGAAATATTTCTCTTGCAATATCTTAAATATATCATACCACTGTCTTCTTGCTTCCATGGATTCTGATGAGAAATCAGCACTTAATCTTATTAGTTATCCCTTATATGTGATGCATTGCTTTTCTCTTGCTGGTCTCAGAATTATCTCTTTGTCCTTGGCATTTGACATTCTGATTAGTACGTGTGTTGAGCTGGTCTATTTGGATTTATTCAGATTGGAATATGTTGTAGTTCTTGGACATGGATATCTATGTCCTTATATAGGGTGGGGAAACCATTATTTCTTCAAATGTTCCTTCTGCACCTTTTCCCTTCTCCTGTTGGGACACCCATGACACATATGTTTGTACATCTCTTGCTGTCATTTAGTTCCCTGAGACCTTATTCAATTTTTTCCATACTTATTTTCTTCTGTTTGTTTATATGTTTGCTTTTGGAGGCCATGTCTTCATGCTCACCAATCCTTTCTTCTGCCTCCTCAAATCTGCTTTATATGACTCCACTTATTTTTAATTTCACTTATTGCACCTTTCATTCCCATAAATTCTGCTATTTTTCTATGTCTTCTTACAAAATTCTTCTTTGTGCTCATCCAATGCCTTTTTAATATTCTTAATCTCTTTAGCCATCTCATTGAATTTATTAAGGAGATTTGTTTGAACATCTATGATTAGTTGTCTCCACTCCTTTATGTTACCTGGAGGCTTACTTTTTTCCTTTAACTGGGCCATATTTTCCTGTTTCTTGGTATGGATTTTAATTTTCTGTTAGTGCTTTGGCATCTTGGTTTGTAGTTGTATTTATTCTCAGTGCAGTTTCTCTTTTTAAGGGCTTTCTTGCCCTTTATCCCTTGTTGGTTGTGTAGTAAGAGCCAAGGATGTAGTTGGTGCTGTAAGCTGTGGATGCTCAAGCTGCCCATGTTGCCCCAGGGACTGATGAAGCTTCTCCCACATTTCTCCTTTGCCAAGGGTAGGGACAGAGCCACAGCCATGTATAATAAAATCCATGTCATGCAGGCCTATACAGATGTTGCCCAGAGAGACTATGAAGGCACACCCTTCCTCCCATGCCTGGATGGGGGTTGGAGCTTCAGGTGTGGGCAGCACTCTATGCTGTGCAGTCCAAAATGACTGCAGTTGCCCTGGCAGACTTTCAACTATTCAGTCTGTGCCAGTCAAATATACCTGCAGTTACCCAGAGAGGTTGGTGCAGGTCCTGCTAGCTTCCTCCCTGACAGAAGTGAGGCTGAAGTCTAGGCTAGGGCTGCAGCCTGATCCTGGTGGAAAGAAGTCATTCCAACCATCACCATGATTTTCAATCAGCCTGGCTTTCCCTCATGCCATGGACAGAGTCAAAATTGCAGCTGCCATGCTTTCTTCAATTTGGACAGTTTCAAACTTAAGTTGTTTTTAGAGTTATACTTTAGCCAGCCAAATTTACTAATGAGTAGATGAAGTCAGTGGCCAACTGTCTCTTCCTCACCTGTTTTTTGGGAAGCAGAGCTTCCAACTCCAGCCACAGAATAGCTCCTGATGATCTAGCTAGTAAAAATCTGAAAAGTTAGAAATGTGTTTAATATGTTCAAGAAACAGCAAAGTTATCAAGAAGTCCTTGAAACTGAATGATCAGAGTGATTAGGACAATGATAGTGATGAAATTCAATTTTTAATTGATTTTTAAATGATTACTATTGCTGTTTAAGTATGTTAAGAATGTTTGGAACAAGAGTAAATGAGAGGGGGGCAGATGTGGCTCAAATGGTCGGGCGTCCATCTGCCATATGGAGGGACCTGGGTTCGATCCCCGGGACCTCCCGGTAAAATAAAAATATACAGAAGGCGCATGGGCTGCCAGGCTATGTGTGCCGGTTAGCCGCCACGCCCTGGGAGCCAGGCAGCAAGATGATGACGTAACAGGAGAGAGATGCAGTGGAGAGACAAGATGAGATGTTCCGAAAACCAGGAACCAAGGTGGCGCTGGTGGCAGAACACCTCTCTCCTACATCGGAAGTCTCCAGGATCAAATCCTGGTGAAGACTGGAGGAGGAGAATGAGAAGAGATGGCAGGAAACAGACACAGAGAAATGCCCAGCAAATGGACACAAAACGGCAAAAATGGGGAAGGGGGAGTTTAAAATGGATAAAGTAAATAAATCTTTAAAAAAAAAATAAATAAATGAGAGAGTCCAGTTAGTATGCTATGGAAAAAATCCAGGAGGGAGAATGGATTGGATTGTGGATTGAACTAGGTTAATAATAGTGGGAATGGTACAATTTGGTGAAATTTTAAGTGTGTTTTGAAAATAGAACCAAAAACATTTCCTGACAGATTGGAAGTAGAGAAGTATTGGAAGTATCCAGCAACCCTTATGTATTCTTAAAGACTCAGCTTAGCTACAAACTTCTTCCTGGAAGCATTCCCTAAAGGTCCCAGGTTGGGCTACGTGCTCTTCCTCTTTGTGTTTCTATGAATAAGAGGTTGTAGGTAAAATATTTTTTAATTAAACACCAAGAGAAATTACTTGTCTATATATGTATCTCTCTCACTATACAATGGTGCTTTTATTTGTGGGATTTTGTATTATTCCTCTTCATATTTCCAGTACTTAACACAGTGTTCTGAACTGAAAACAATGCCTGATAACTGTTTTGGTTTTTTTTAGCATTGATTTAACGTTTATTGTGAGTCTGCTGCATGCCAGGCACAGTGCTGTGCTGGGGATGCGGAGAGGAAAAGAAACAGTTTCTGTCTTCAGGATGCTCTGGTCTAGAGGGGTATGGTAAAAGAGTGAACTTTCTGATGGTATGCAGACTGATTTTAATAGAATCTTAGGAACCTGAGTTTCTGGCAGACTTTAGAAATCTTTTTTCTTAAGTTTTGAGATAATTTTTGATTTACTTGATGTTGTAAGAAATAACCCAGAGGGATCCTGTGTACCCTTCACTCTGTTCCTCCCAATGGCGATATCTTGCATAATTATCATATAATCTGGCAGACTTTTGAGTGTATGTATGTTTTCTCTGAGCTGCCTCTCACCCTCTTTTTTCTTTTCTCCCATTTAAGTGGATCTCCTTTGTCTCATCCTCTTAACATTCTCATGCTACAGGATCTCTCCAGTCAGGAAAGAAAGTCATTTAGTTAGTTTGACAAGTTAATGACTTGCATGCTTAGAGCTGAGTCCTGGAGAGAGGAAACTTAAAATGGTAGCTCTCAGCTTTATCTGCTATGTACATCACAGTTGCACCACTAGAGGTGTTGAGAATGGCTTAAAGGCAGTAACAGTAAATGATATTATTATATTAGCAGAAACATGATTGAGTCTTTGCCATGTGCCAGCCTCTGTGCCTGAGCTTTGTATGTATTATCTTCTCTTTAAAAAAAATTGAAGTATATCATTCATACATGAGCATACATAAACAATAAGTGCATAGTAAAATTGTGAAGCCACAAAAAAGATAAGCATAACATCATATAGGGGTCCCATATATCAATACACCACAAACACCTTGCATTGCTGTGAGACATTTGTTACAAATGAAGAAGGAATATCGTCAAAATCTTACTACTAACTATAGTCCGTATCTTACATTTGGTGTATGTTTTCCCCCAACCCACCCTATTATTATTTTTAAAATATATTTTTATTACAGAATTGTGAACTTACAAAACAATCATGCACATATGTAGAATTCCCATATAAAACCCCTTCACCAACACACTACATGGTGGTGCAACATTTGTTACAGATTATGAGATAATATCATCAGACAATTCCACCAATCATGGTCCATAGTGTACATGTAGCATATTTTTTCCCATTACCTCCCATTATAAACACAGTAAATCTTTGGCATTGATGCAAGAATATGACAGTATTTCTGTTAACCACAGTCCATAGGTCACACCAATTGTATTTTGCCCATGCTTCTCCACATTACTACCACCCTGCAATAGCGACGTACATCTTCTCTAGCTCACAGAAGGACACTCTTGCATCTGTACCATCAACCACAATTCTCAACCACCTCTGGGTTCACTGTGTTATCCATTCCCTAGATTATTCTTTAGCTTTCTTTCAATTGACATTTACATCCCTAGACTACCCTCTCCAACCACATTCCCATTTATAAACCAGCTGCTACTCACTATAATGTGTTACCATCAACTCTACACATTTCCACAAGTTTACAGTAAAGGTAATTAATACTTCTACATACATTAAGCATCAGTAGTCCTTCTTAGCTCTCCTCTTATCTCCTAATAACCTATACTCTAGGTTTTAACTCCATGTGTTTATTTTTTGTATTTAGTTCATATTAATAAGACCGTATAATATTTGTCCTTTTGTGTCTAGCTTACCTCACTTAGCATAATGTCTTCAAGGTTCATCCATGTTATCATATGCAACCCAATTTCATTCCTTCATATTGCACTTATTGCAGCATAGTATTCCATTGCATGTTTATACCACATTTTGCTTATCCATTCATTGGTTGATAGACACTTGGGTTGTTTCCATTCTTTTGACAATTGTGAATGATGCCAATATGAACATCAGTGTGCAGATGTCTGTTCATGTCAGAGTTTTCAGTTCTTCTGGGTATATTCCTAATAGAGGAATGGCTGGATCATATAGCAGTTCTATATTTAGCTTCTTGAGGCATATTATACAAGCTCTCTGTTTCTTTATTTATCCTCTGCCCAGAAGTTCCATACAATACTGAGAGTGGTGTATTGAAGTCTCCAACTATAATTGTAGAGATATCTATTTCTCCCTTCAGTTTTGCCAGTTTTTGCCTCATGTATCTTGAGGCATCCTGGTTAGGTACATATATATTTATGATTGTGATTTCTTCCTGGTGTACTGCCCCTTTTATTAATATATAATGTCCTTCCTTGTCTCTAATAAACTTTTTGTTTTTAGAGCTTATTTCATCTGATATATGTATAGCTACTTCAGCTTTGTTGTTGTTGTTGTTACAGCACACATGAAATATCTTTTCCCAGCCTTTCACTTTCAATCCAGTGGCATCCTTGCATCTAAGTTGACTCTTGTAGACAGCATATAGATGGTTCATATTTTCTTATCCATTCCACCAATCTGTGTCTTTTGATTGGGAAGTTTAATCCATTAACATTCAATGTTATTACTGTGAAGTCAGTTCTTATTTCACCCATTTTGACCTTTGGGTTTTATCTGTCATATTTTATTTTCACTACTCTTTTGATACTTATAATTACTTTTACTGATATAATCTTCATTTCTAGACTCTTTTCCAAGTCTCTCTCCCCTGTCTCTTCTTTTCAGGCTGTAGCACTCCTTTAGTATTTCCTGCAAAGCCGATCTCTTTGTTATTATCAGTTTCTTTTTATCTGTCAATATTCTAAACTTGCCCTCATTTTTGAAAGACAGCCTTGCTGGATATAAGATTCTTGGGTGGAAGTTTTTCTCTTATAGTATCTTAAATATGTCATACAACTGCCTTCTTGCCTCCATGGTTTCTGATAAGAAATTGGCATTTAATCTTATTGGGTATCTTTTATATGTTATGCATTGCTTTTCTCTTGCTGATCTCAGAATTCTATCTTTGTCTTTGATATTTGACATTCTGATTAATGTGTGTCTCAGAGTTGGTCTATTTGGATTTATTCAGATGGGAGTACATTGTTGTTCTTGGAAATGGATATCTGTCCTTCAATAGGGTTGGGAAATTTTCTACCATTATTTCTTCAAATATTCTTTCTGTAGCTTTTCCCTTCTCTTCTCCTTCTTGGACACCCATGACATGTATGTTCACATGTCTCTTGCTGTTGCTTAGTTCCCTGATACCCTGCTCAATATTTCCATTGTTTTCTTCATCTGCTCTTTTGTATGTTCAATTTTGGAGGCCATGTCTTCAAGCTCATCAATTCTTTCTTCTGCCTCTTCAAATCTGGTGTTCTATGACTCCACTGTATTTTTAATTTCATTTATTGCAACTTTCATTCCCATAAGGCCTGCTATTTTTCTATGTATACTTTCAAATTCTTCTTTCCGCTCCCCCAGTGTCTTAATATACTTAATCTCTTTAGCCATCTCATTGAATTTATTAAGGAGATTTGTTTGAACATCTATGATTATTTGTCTCAACTCCTTTATGTCACATGGAAGCTTATCTTGTTTCCTTAACTGGACCATATCTTCCTGTTTCTTGGTATGGATTGTAATTATTTGTTAGTGCTTTGGCATCTGGCTTACTAGATGTATTTATTCTGGGTTCAGTTTCTCTCTTAATTTAGGGCTTTCTTGCCCTTTCTCCATTGTTGGTTGTGTAGTAGGAGCCAAGGATGAGATTGGTGCTGTAAACTGTAGAGGTTAAAACTATCCACATTGTCCCAGGGAACAATGAAGCTTCTCCTAGCTTTCTCCTTTGCCAGGGGTAGGGACAGAGCCACAGCCGTGTGTAATAATCCAAGTCATGCAGGCCAAGACCATCTGTAGTTGCCTGGAGAGACTGATGAAGCTTCACACCGCTTCCTCCCATGTCTGGGGTGGGGATGGAGCTGCAGGTGTGGGCAACAATCTATGTAGTGTGGATCCAAAATGGCCACAGTTGCCTAGGTAGACTGATGTTGCACCAGTCCCCCTCCCTGCCAAAGGGTGGGGATGCACCCTCTGGAGTGCCTAATAATCTAATTTGTGGGGCCAAATGTGCCTGCAGTTGCCCTGAGAGGCTGAGGGAGTGCTGTCATTCTGCCCTTCAGGGCATGGGAACGGAACTACCGATGCCCAAAAGTTCAGTCTGTGTAGGCCAAAAGTGTCCACTGATGCCCAGAAAGGCTAAGGAAACACCAGCTACCTCCTATCCTATTGTGTGGTAGGGGTGGACCCACAGGTGCCCAACAGTTCTGTTCCTGTGGGCTGAAAGTATCTTCCATTGCCTGGAGGGGTTGAAGAAACACCAGCCCCCTCCTATTCTATTGGGTGGTTGGGGTGGATCCACAGGTATCCGCCAGTCCAGGCCACGCAGGTCAAAATTGCCTGCCATTGCCCAAAAAGGCTGAGGAAACACTGCTCCTCTTCTATCCTATTGTGGTATGGGGATGGAGACCCAGGCATCTGACTATTCAGTCTGTGCCAGCCGAATGCACCTGCAGTTACCTGGAGAGGCTGGTGAAGGTCCTGCCAGCTTCCTCCCTGCCAGAGGTGGGGTTCGAGCCTGGGCTAGGTCTGCAGTCTGATCCAGGTGGAAATAAGCTGGCCCCTACCGTCACTGTAATTTTCAATCAGCCCCACTTCCCCTCATGCCAGGTGCAGAGTCGAAATGGCTGCTACCAGACTCTTTCCAACTTGGACAGGTTCAAACTTTAGCTGTTCTTAGGATTAAACTTTAGCCAGCCGAGTTACTAATAAGCAGCTGAATTCAGTGCCCAAACGTCTCTTCCTCCCCTGTTTTTGGGAAATTGGGCTTCCAATTCCAGCCATGGAATACCTCTCGATATTCAGTGGAGTATGGACACTGGCCTCCATGGTGTGGAGTGCTCTACTCACGAATCTTCTCTGCAGATGGGCAGTCTCTTTCTTCCGTTTTTTGAAGGATGTTGCAGGATGCTCTTCTGGTCTCTTGGAGCTCCCAAACAGGTGTTTTAGATAGCTCTGAGTGATTACCAACTGCCCTGTAGAATGAGCTGACTCTTGGAGCTCCTTACTGTGCCGCCATCTTCTTGGTTGTCTTGATAACTGTTTTATAGAGCAAGCTTAATTGTTTTCTCATGAAATTCAGAATTATCAAAAATCAAGCTAGGATATTATTTCTCAGAAAAGAGTGGACAATAAGATGATATCACAGAGGCCTAGGTGGGGCCTGTGAATCCATTTATTCAGGGCTTACTCAGAGGAGAAGCAATACTCTGTATGTACCCTCTGGGAACTGAGATCTTGAGAATTGATCACTACCCCAGATCATGTTGCCATCTGATTTTTGTTTAGGGAGCCACACACAGCAGGCATATCTTCTAATCACATCTGCTCTAGATACATCTGGTAGACATGGACTATCCTGAAAACCCAGCCAGCCTCCTGAAACATGGAAAAAGGAAGCAGGTGTTGATGATCTTGTTTAAATCAAGAAGTTTTTTGGACAAAGAATTGGTCAACATGAGGCATTCATTCAATGACCTCAGAGACCTGGGGACAATTAGAAACTAGACCCAGGTACCTAGAATCCTGAGCCATCTAATGGGGAAAGGCTTTCAAAATCATCTATCTTTCAATGCTTCTCTTTCTCTTCATAATAGCCATATTTATGCATTGTTCAACTTACTCCATAAAAGAATATATTCAGGACAATTATCATTGAGGCTGGTTTGGGGGCTTGGGTTCCACCTCTCCCTTATATGATAACCAAGGTTCAAGAAGAGCCATCTTAATTATGTAGGGCTTTTAATTTGCTTGTCAAAATTTTAGCAATTAGAACATTTTAAGCAATTACAAAAATTAGGGATGAAAGTATCATGAATCTTATACTCCCATGACCCAGCTTTAGCAACTATCCAATTTTGATACATATCTAATTTAATACATTTCTTCTCCCTCTACTATGGCATTTTGAAGCTAATTCTCAATTCTAAATCATTTTGTCCTAAATATTTCAGTAAGTATCACACAGCTTTAAAAGATAAGGATTACTTTCTTTTTAAAAAATATAAATGCAAAAATGAACTTTAAATATAAAGATATTAAATGACTTGAAATAAAATTTATTTTAATCAATTATCAAGACTGTATTTGAATTTCACCGCTTATTTCATAATAGTTTTTAAGTTGGTTTGTTTGGACAGTATCAAACGAAGGTCCGTATAGCATTTTAATGATAGCATATTACTCATGTCTTTGAAGTCTCTTTTTAATCCAAGTGTTCACCTACCATCTTATTTTTTTTTCTTCAATTTATTTGTGGGAAAAACCTGATCTATTGTCTTATAGTGTGGATTTTTCTACTGCATCTCTGGGCTGTTCTTAATGTATTTTCTCTTACCTGGTGTATTTTTAAACTGGAGGTTAGTTAGAACTTGATGCTTGATTTCATTCAGGCTTGATTTTGGGGAGGCAAAAACTATATCATAGGTTTCATTGTGCACTTCCATCATGTAATATCATGTAATACATAAAATGTGCCTGCTTTTTTGTTGCTATTAACTGCTTTTTTACAATGTTAGCTATCAAACATGACTTAGATCCATTATTTCACTCAGGGTTTGCAGAATTAATATATTCTAATTCTACAATTCATTCTCTATTTATTAGCTGAAATATTTTCTATGAAAAGAAATTTTCCCTCTACTATTTTTTTACCTTATGTACTTTTAATACAGGAAAAATAGAATGCATAAATTATTATTACCCTTAATTTATCATTTTGAAAATCATGAGTTATTTTCCTAGCTTCTTCTGGGAATGGTAAATATGTACCCCTTATTATTTGTATTGATCTTCAAATTTTCCCATTTTGTTCAGTTGAAGCCTTTTAAAATTGGGCTCTGAATCCTTTTGACATTACTATATATATATTTCTTTTAAACTTGCAATTTCTATATTTCTACTTAAAATAAGGGTTAGGCATCATTACATTCCATCTTATACTGGGGAATTAATATTGGTAAAAAACTGAACAGAAAAAAAATCTTACATTCATGGACACATTTATTGTTTCTATACCTTTGATAACAACAAAACCAAAGATGGGAAATGATCAAATGTCTAATTATAGGAAAATAGCTTAGTAAATTATTGCATACCAACATTATGTAGTATGTGTAGATAATGATGACTACCTGTTTTTCTGCTGCATCTGCAGGGAGAACCTTCTAAACAGGGTGACATGTTTGATACAAACACAGCCGGTTTTAGCCTTTTCCTGATCTTTTCAGGCATGGATGCTGATGGGAAGAATTGGGAAAACTGGGTAACATAATGACATACAGCATGAGCTACACTAATTTTACTAGAATGAGAGGGAAATACACTGCCTGGAGCTCCAGCTAATTATTTTATATATTATGAAAATTTTAACGTTCTAGACATTATTTCTTCTCTGAGCCCTTCCCAAATTATTTTCCATTCCTTTCCCACAAAGCAGAGCTAGCAAGACTTTCCCTCTGATTTTTAGTTACTTTGTTTGAATATGGCTTTATTATTGTACTTGTAACTACAAGGTGGGAGTCATTAATAAGGCAACTCAGGGTGGAGTGTGTCCAGTTTTGCCTTGATTCTCATTCGGTCTGAAATCTTGGCTTCTTTTACTCTTACAGGCCAACCATTTTACACTTCTGTGGGTATTCTTATTTTCTCCCTCTCTCTATGTTTGTCTTTCTGAGGTTTGGCTGACCTGCAATTATTTCTCCTGAATTCACTGTTAATTCTATTGAATTAAGCTAGATTTTATCAATGTCTCTCCCTTTGTACAATTGAGTCCCTTATATAAATTCTTCCTCTTATGAATAAAGCCTATTCAAAATTTTTTAAAAAACAAGGGATAGTATATAAACTTTGAAATTAAAATATTAATGAAAATAGAATAACAAGTGATATAGACCCTATGATTTCAAATCCATAAATTGATTTACCCTTGTGAACAAAGACTGAAAGTTATCTGCAAAATTAAAATTGTTTTTGTATGTGGGTTATACAAGTGTAAAATTTAAAAATATATTATTTATAATTATTTTTTAAAGTTTTAAAAATCCTGAAAATGGACAACTAAAATGATAGATTGGGTTTTTAGTGTGACATAAATTGTTTTGTTTTTTTTTTAATTTTAAATACATGATGGACAAAAAAAGCACAGAATTCTTGAAATTAGTAAATTGTATTTGAATAAATAAATTCAAGTATATTCTTTTTAAAAGGCAGACAAACATGCCAATCTTGTATTGGAGTCTGAGAATCCACAAAACTAATTTTTAAAAGAGAGCAGAAATTAAAATAATTAGATATGAGGAACTTTTAATTTGAACTAAACCGCAGGGAGGAGGCATTTGTGTTCTCTCATCATGTTTCCACCTTGAATCCAAAATAGAAACTTCCTCCTGCCTTCTCAAAGGAGTGTTGGGAAAGGAGCATTTGTCTCTCTTTTCACCACTCAAATCTTCTCCCATGTAGGGAAATGACTTATCTATTTGGTGGGAAGAGTGTTCTCCCGACATTGATTAAAATTTTCTTTCCTCGTAAAGAAATTTATTAAAATTTCCTTCCTGCATAATGCTATATGTTACATCTTGACTTTTATGTCATTTTCTTCCTGGAACTTGCCTGTCCTCAAGCAGAGCATCTGTCCAGTGAGATAAAGGCTGGACTGCTCCCTCCCCAAAGAAAGTGCAGGACTCTGTAAGTCTCAGCTTAAGGCCGGAGTAAGAAATAAGAGGCCCTGAAGCATTCCACAGTTTCTTGTGTAATAAAACTCGTAGTGTAGGTGTGTCAAATGGAGTAGAACTCATCAGGGATGTTTTATGACTGGGCTCTTCTTAATTTCTAACACAGAGAATAAGCTGGAAAAACTTGATTGAAATTCAAAAGACTGGTATTTGGTAACTACAACTTTGATGATTCAACACTTCGGGTAGGGCTGAAGCCATGGACTCTGGCACATGTAAGTTACATTTGCTAACATGCCTGTTGTTTAAGTATTGTGGGTAACAAATGCTGAAGTATAAAGTATAGCTGTTGTTGATAACCTCAAGAATAGTCCTTTTTACAACAAAGGACACACCTTAGGAGGCAGGAAATTGTTGAATTCCTCAACAGAGTACACAGAGTTAGTCTTGAATAGAGATATTCCTCTTAGGGTGAATAGAGGCTTTCTCAAGCACATGTATTGTTACAACAACTTTGTTTGAATGGGACATCAAAGTCCCTTGATAAAAGGGCAAAGATGATGCTAGGATGAGGAAAACATCACCTTATGGTAGCTTCACTTTATAGGACTTTTAGGACTCGGTAGATAAGTTTGTTTTTCACCCAGACAGGAGAAAAGAAGCTGAAAATGATTAAGCAGGTTAAGTTTCATGTTGCATCCATTAAACCATATGTCTTCTACTTTGAAAATTCATATGTGGCAAATTAAAGCAGGAACAGATAGGTGGTCTGAAGTTTTCAAATGTTCTTGGAATCATATTCTAAGAAATTCTTATTTCTTCCCCAGATTGCACAAGTGTATAGAAATGCTATTGATTTTTGTGTATTAATCATGTATCCTACCAATTTGCTGAACTTGTCTATTAGTTCTAGTAGATTTGTTGTGGATTTTTCAGGATTTTCTAGATATAGGATCATATCATTAGCGAATAGTAAAAGTTTTACTTCTTCCTTTCCTATTTGGGTGCTTTCATTTTTTTGTCTAGCCTAATTGCTCTAGCTAGAACTTCTAGCACAATATTGAATAATAGTGGTGACAGTGGTCATCCTTGTCTTTTTCCTGATCTCAGCAGGAAAGCATTCAATATTATCCCATTGAGTACAATGCTAGCAGTAGGTTTTTCATATATGCACTTTACCATATTGAGAAAGCTTCCTTTATTCCAACCCTTTGGAGTTTTTTAATCAAGAAATGGTGCTGTAGTTTGTCAAAGGCCTTTTCTGCATCAATTGAGAGGATCATGTGATTTTTTTGTATTCAATTTATCAATGAGGTTTATTACACTAATTGATTTTCTTGTGTTGAACCACCCCGGCATACCTGGGATAAATCCCACTTGATCGTAGTGTAGAATTCTTTTAATGTGCTGTTGGATTGGGTTTACAAGTATTTTCTTGAGGAATTTTGCATCTATATTCATTAGAGATACTGGTTTGTAATTTTCTTTTTTTCATAGTATCTTTTTCTTGTTTTGGTATTAGGGTGATGTTGGCTTCATAGAATGAGTTTGGTAGCATTCTTTCCTGTTCAATTTTTGGAAGAGTTTTTCATCTTTGGAAGGTTTTGATGACTGTTTCGGTTTCTTCTTTTGTGATTGGTTTGTTGAGGTCTTCTATTTCTTCTAGGGTCAGTGTAGGTGATTCATGTGTTTCTAGGAATTCGTCCATCTCCTCTACATTGTCTAGATTTTTGGCATACAGTTGTTCATAGTATCCTCTTATGTACACCCTTATTTCTGAGGTGTCAGAAATTTCATTAGTTTCTCAAATATTCTTTCTACCCCTTTTCCATTCTCTTCTCCTTCTGGGACACTGATGATGCGAATGTTTGTGCATTTCATGTTGTCATTCAATTTCCTGAGACTCTGTTCCATTTTTTTTTTTCTATTCTCTTTTCTTTCTCTTCTCCTGTCTTTTCCAGTTCAGATGTTCTTTGAAATCACTAATTCTGTCTTCAAGCAATTCAAATCTCTTCTTATGTGCCTCTAATGTCTAATGTGCTTTTATTCTCATCCATCATGTCTTTCATTCCCATGAAGTCTGTTACTTTTCTTTGCAGGCTTTCAAATTTTCTTTATGCTCACCCAGTGTCTTCTTAATATCCTTTATTTCTTTAGTCATATTTTCTTTTAATTCTTTGAATTGATTTAGAAGAGTTGTGTGATTATCACTGATTGTCTTAAATCCTGTATCTCTTTGACTGGGCCATGTCTTCCTGTTTCTTAGTATGGCTTGTAATTTTTTGCTGATGTCTAGGCATCTGAATATGTTGAGGAATTTACTTAGATGGCTAATTTCTCTCTCTTGCTTATTTTTTTCACAGCTCTTCTTTGATATTTGGTTCAATTCTTCTAAATCTAAAGTTTCCTAGCCTAAGATCAAAATTGGGCCAGGGACTCACTAATGAGGTGCAGATTTTTTTTCCCAGGAGTTAAGGTACAGATAGAACCAACAAGTTTTTGGTCATGTAATTTCCAGACCAACAGGCAGATGGTGCTGGTTTGTGCACCTTTCCATGGAGGTGTTTCAGTCTGGGCTTTCCTTTGTTCCTGGGTTGAATCTCCAGAGCAGATACAAAGTGGGCTCTGTGGGCCAAATTCACTGAAGAAAAGTCCCCCAATTCCTTGTTCCTTTTCCCTTGAAACAGCTGACAGGGAGGAAGATGTCTGTTTCCCTGTCAGTCAGCTACAATGAGCCAGGGGTTTTAATCTAAGCTTAATATCTTCAGGGTGGGGGAGGGGAGCCCTTCGCACCCCCCAAGGGGGCTTGGTAACTCACGTTTATTGTTTTGGGTTCTTCTTTTCTCTGTCCCTCACTCTCCTGGAAGTTGTGTAGTACTGTCCTGGTCTGCTGACCCCCAAAACAGGTCCTTCTGACAGCTTTTTGCTCTTTCTCCATTGTTTTTGTGAGAGATTGAGCCCTGCCTGTTAGTATGACACTATCTTCCCACAATTCTCTCCCCCATTCATTTTTCCTCTTTGCATTTGAGTTTGGGAAGTTTCTCCTGATTTCTCTTCAAGTTCACTGATTCTTCATTGATTGTGTCAAGTCTACTTATGAACCCGTGAAAGGAACTCTCCATTTCTGTCATTGTAATTTTTTTTATAGCATTTCCTCTGATTTCTTCTGATTTTCTAGCTCTCTGGTTACATTACTCATTTATTTATGGATTTTTTTTTTTGTCTACTGTTTCCATTAGTGCCATATTAACAATATTTATTTCTAAATGTCTATCTGAGAATTTCAATATTTGTGTTATTTCTGAATCTGGTTTTCAGGATTGCTTTGTTTATTCAGTCTGCATTTTTCTTGCCTTTTGGCCAGCCCTGTAATTTTTTTGTTTAAATCCAAAAGCCATGCTCTATTGGGGAATAGGAACTGAAGAAAACAGGAATTAAGTGTGATGATTTATCTATCTAGGAGTGTTTAATATTTGTTGTATACATAGTTAATGGAGAGTACAAATTACTGCAGTGTCCTCCCCCCCCCCTTATATTTGGTGCTTACTCATTTACTATTACTGAGAGTCTGTGCCTTATATCTCATAGACTTGCAGCTATAGTCTACTGCTATTGTACTGCCACACTGGTGTAGTGGTACAATGTTAGAGAGGCAGAGCCTTCTATGGCCTTCCAGTTAAGTCATTTAGTGGAACTGTGTTGGGACTGGGCATTTCACAAGAATTTTGGACTGTCTTTCATTGTTATTATGTTTTTCTCCCTGTACCTACTCCAATTTCTGGTTCCAGCATTCTCAGTCAATTTCTTTAAAGCCCTATCCCATGCTGACAATTCTTTCCTCTCTTACATAAGAAAAGAAGGCTTGAGAAAGCGAGTGCTAAGACTTAAATTGTGTTCTGACAAAGTCCTTTCCCTGAAAAGTGGCCTTTTGTTAAGAAGACTCAGGGACTGGTTCATAATGGTTACTCTACACCTCCCTTTGCCATAGTAACAGGGGGATCTTTCCTTGTCCTCACTGTGAGGAGGGTTTCCTGGAGGGAAGCCCATGAAAGTGTGGGGGGCCCCCTAAAACTGCAATCCCCAGGAGTTTCTCACTCTCATAGCAGTCCATATGTAGCCTCCAGGACTTTTTCAAAATCACCATTTAAGCATTCCTACCAGTTTAGGATTCTAGTAGCTTCTGCTCCATGTAAGCAGATATTGGTCTGTATCTATCTGGATGCGTGTGTCTCTCCAGATGTTGGGGAGGCAGTTTGCCTTGCAACCTCAGTTCTCTGATAGTTGCAAGAAAAGTCATTGAATTTTAGGTTTTCAACTTTTTATTTTTGTGAATTCAGAGTGATAACTTCCAAGATTCTTACATGTCAGACATGAAACTTAAAATCTCTTACATACTATTTTAAAATAAAAACATGGTTTAATTTACTTTAAATTGACAGTATTAATTTAAGTTAAACTAGGGAATTCATTAGTTTTATTAAAGTGAGAGTAAATATTATGAAAACATTTTAATCTTGAAGTATTTTGTACTCACTGTTGGGGATTGAATCATGTACCTCACAATTGACACGTACAAGTCTTATCTGTGTTTTGGGAGGTGTGAACTCATTTGTAGATTGAATATCTGAATATATTATGGTGAGCCAGGTTCATCAAAGGTCCTGTTTAGATGAGGCCTAATTGAATCTGGATGGGCCTTAATCCATATTGCTGGAGTCCTTATAAACAAGGGAAATTGGACGTGGAGGTGGAAGCAGAAGTGAGAAGCAGATAACCATGTGATGGAGGTGAGATGCAAGCCCTGGCACCCCAAGGATGGTGGCAGGCCAGCACCAGAATGTTACAGACTCTGGAACAAAGCTTTGTACATTGAGACCTTGATTTTGGATTTCTGGTGTCCAAAAGTGTGGCTCAATAAATTCCTCTTGTTTAAGCTGATGGTCTGTGAAATTTGATATTTGCAGCCCTAGCATTCTAAGACACCCACATATTTCCACATCATGCCATATATTTGCTACTTCTTTGAAAAAATGATCAAATTAATATATTTATATTTCATCTCACATTGCCAAACATGTCCCTCTAATTTTTTTGTTGCTTCTGATGTGCTTTTCATTCTGACAGGGCCTTTATTTTTATTTTTCATTCCTTTCCTGATTTTTGCAATTGTGCTATTTATCTCATCTGAAACATATTATTTTTTTCTTTGAACTTCGGCATCTTTCCTTTGAGCCCTTTTCTGGAGAGACGATGTTGTTGACAACTTCTCTGGTTCTGTGACAAAATAATTGTCTGCATTCTTTCATGCTACCTTTAGGTATTTCCTTTTGTGATGTATGTACTTCATGTGCCTTTGCATCTCTGCCTCTTTCTTCCCTTCTTTGGGGAATTATTGTCAATATCTAAGCAAAGCTTGCCTCCTGGTTTCTTTCTGATTATTATTCATCTTCAAAAGTTTCTAGGTACTTTTGAAAAAAGCAGCAATGAAGGATAGGAAGGAGATAGAGCTATAATAATCTGCAGTGTTGATTTCTGTTTATTCCTCTTTCCAAATTTGCCATTTCTTTAGCCAAGGGAGAACTTCTTTCCTAAGTTTATGGCAGTCAAAGTGGGATTCAAGGGACAGCATAGCTTGCAGATAAGTGCTTTAATCAAAGTTTTTTGCATGATGTTCACTCTCTGCCTGGTCTTCTTTGACATTAACACATGGCAGTCTTCTTTGGCTGAGGGGATAGATGATAGAAGAATAAATGGCTTTACAATATAATTTAATTTTTCAGCACCACTTCCACTGCTGTTCTGAATTGTCACACTAAGTTGCTAAAGGGAAAACTACTTTGTCTTGGCCCACTGTATTAGTCAGCCAAAGGGGTGCTGATACAAAATACCAGAAATTTGTTGGCTTTTATAAAGGGTATTTATTTGGCATAGAAGCTTACAGTTACCAGGCCATAAAGCAGAAGGTACTTCCCTCACCAAAGTCTATTGCCACATGCTGGGGCAAAATAGCTGCCGACGTCTGCCAAGAATTCAGGCTTCTTGGGTTCCTCTTTTCCTTGGGCTCTGTTTTTCTCCAGGCTCAGCTGCTATGCTCTCTCCACAAGGCCAGCCATAGAATACCAGGCAAATGGCTCTGTCTATCTCCCTGGGGCTTTTGCCATGAGTAAGGAGCCATCTCTATTCCTCTGTGTTCTTCTACTGTGTGTTCACTTCCTGGGCTCCAGCTCAAAACTCCAACCTCCCTTCTCTATGGTGTGGTTTCTCTGTGAGTCTCCGCCCAACAAGGCGGCAGGGATAAAATGTCCTACTGATGTGGCCCAATCAAAGCCTTAATCATTATTTAATCAAGTAAAAGTAATTCCTCTGAATCCAATATAATCTAATACACCTGGGGAAAAGACCAGTTTACAAACATAATCCAATATTTCTTTTTGGAATTCATCAATAATATCAAACTGCTACTCCCACCCACACCCAAGTTCTCTTCATTCTAATCAAAGAACCAATGCAGATATTCTTTCCTAACTGCCAACCTTAATTTTAGAGAAAACTTTTGGCAGTTTGGAATGAGAGGAGACTGTTGTCACCTGAAGCTTCCTCCTTTCTTTGGACAGCATTTCCTAGCATATGTCAGAATATCATTCATAGATTTTGATTGGAGTTAAGGTCTTCAATTTTTATATTGCTCTTTTGATAAGTTTGAGGAAGGAGACTTGAAGAGTGAGATTAAAATGTCATTTTCTGACCACACAAATAAGTTTTATTTTAATGTATGAGCTAAAATAAATGAATCGAACAGGGAAAATAGCAAAAATAACAAAATAAGTATCATTCCCGTTTTCTCCTTATTATGCTTAGAGATTTTCTGAATACTTATCAGTAGGTTTTGGCTTTGAGATAGGCTATGGAATGTGATTTTTTGGGGTAAATTTTGAGGTGGCCTAAATGTGTTCAGAAATTAGTAGCAAGAGCCTTTTGTGGTAGGGCTTTCATCCCAAAAGCTTTCTGTGCAGACCTATCTGAAATCTAAGAATATTAGGTCTCAGAACACAGAAGCAGACCTATCTGTTGCCTGAGCAATTTCAAGGGCCTGCAAGCTTGAATATAAATAAGCTCTCAGAGAATGTCAGGATTTTTCTTTTCTTCTACAATATTATCTTGGGAGTGTTGGAATTTCTCTTGTATTACTACCTCTATTTTTATTCCTATATATCTTCCTAGAACCGTACATGTTAGCCTAAACTCCAAAACAAAATGAAGGAGAGGTTCTTCTCTGAGATAAATATAGACTATGGTTAGGTGTTAAAGTATAAGAAAAACCAGGTATTTAATTATCAATTTCCTTTTTTCATCATAAATTTGAACAGTTAATGAAAGAGGCAATCTGTTTTCTTTGTTGTTGTTCCAGAGTATAAGGGTAAAATTATTATTGTTGTTTTAAGTACAACTGTATTATTCCCTAGAATGCTGAAATTTCCTCCTTAAAAGGCAACGGTTTATTTCAATTCTTTTGAGACTAAGTTTATATATTGCTTTTAGGTTGTCTAAACACTACCAGAGTATACTTGTGCAAATGGAATGAATATTAATAATTCTTCCATATCTACACTGAGGAAAAGCCAGCCAGTTTGGATTTTATGTAATTAGATTCTCACAATAGGTTTACCGTTTTTAGTTATTACCTTGCTTATCTGAAATAGTGCCTAAGGCCATTTTTGACTGCTAACTAAATACTGTGTCGTTTCATAAAAATTTAAGTGACAGAGTCAGACTACTAAAACAGTGAATTAAAATACAGAAAATAAATTTCAATTTCATTGACTCTTGAAAGCTCTGGGGCTCCAGCTCTCTGAATTAAGACAAAGAATTTTGACAATATTTCTATTTGTAGTTAAAACCCTATTAAATAGCATTTGCACTACTTTTCATATAGGCAATATATAATATGAAAAATAATATATCACACTTATCATTTATTATAAGTTAAATATTTATATTGAAGCATGAATGCATTTTTCTATAGTGTTAGAATACACATTAGAAGACTTCAAAAGCATAGAAGAAAGCCACCTTCCTTCTCCAATTTAGCAATGTAAAATGACTGAGGAAAACATAAATAATGGGCTATTTGCTTTAAGCACCACTATAAAATGATTATAAATATATGAGTTTCAATCATATGAATTTTTAGTTAAACTTTGGCTCTAGGAGTCAGGGTAGCTTCTCGCATAGCATTAGCACATGTTATGAAAGTGTATTTTGTCAAAGTAATAGAACCACCAGTCTGCAACAATTTTGTCAACTAAGGCAATTCCACACACAGCAGCATGTTTCTTCTTTGAAATGAGAGAAAAATAGAAGCCAGCATTCCTTGTTTCAAACCAAATAGAAAATGAACTTTAAAAAGAAAACCATCTCTTGTTATACATTTTACATTAAAAAAAAAAAATCAATCGTATAAGAAAAGGACCAAGAAATGCATTTACAGAGCTCAAGACCCAGCAATAGTACACATGTAAAGGCAATTTGGAACCACTGGTAGCAAACAAAGTCAAAGGATTTGAGTTCAATACTGTAGGAAATTATACAACTATCTTAATAATATTGTAGGGCTCTTATAAAAAATGAGCCAATGTTTCTCTAATTTGTACAAGTAATCCTTGGCATGTGTCACTCCACAAACCTGGGGTACAGTTGTGACAGACATGCAGCACATTGTGGCCTCACATCTGTAACATCATGTGCAAATTTTCTTTTATTCCTGCCACAAATTCATTAACCTCCAATTCTTTGTTATGTACCTTTCCTTGAGATTTCTTGCAACTTCCATAACTCTTCTAGAATGGAATACACATTCTTTTTTTTTTCCAGGAAGAGGAAATAGCAGCTGTTGTATAACTAATTTCTAGTACACAAAATTATGGTTTTAAATTTCAGAACTCATTGTTTTATCCCCAACCCTACTCTTAAAAGCTTTTTCATTGTCATTAGTGGGGTCCTCTGAGATGGCTGAGGTATCTCACTGTTTCTTCCAGTCTCCATTTCCAGCAGCTTCTTCCTCTTTCATTTTTGTTTTCACTACAGTTGCTGCAGGACTCTCCAATAGGTGAGCTCCCTGTCTGTGAGAGAAATTGTTCAACGTTCCTTTGTGGCAGACCAGGAGTCTTGTTTGCTGAGGCAATCACTATAATCTTACTTTTCTGGATATTGCATCTGGTTAGATTTTTCAGTTCTCTTCCTCTGAAGACAGCTGGCTATCAGCTGAAAATCCTGCTTTCTAGAACTTATTTAACTCATTTGTATTGCAAATAATATCTTCTTTCCTACCATCCAAGAATTCTTAGTGCTTTCCCGGAAGGTATCTTACTGATTCACTTAGTCAGACTTGGTAGGTGACATGGACCCAGGGTCCCATAATTAGTGGCATTTCTGGCACCAGCACCCAAGTCTTTTGATTTTCACCCAATAACAATTTGAGCTGTTTTAATCATAACTCCAAAAAAGAATCTAACCAATATAGATCAGGTTGTCTTCCATGATGCCATAATCTAAAATATTTCTTAGTGATAAAGGCAGAGTATGTGCCAAAATTGTTGCCTTAGCATTTGTTGGCAATGTATTTAAATGTTTCAGTGAATGATTCAATTGAATTATAAAGTTATAATTCAAACAGATTATAACTTTAGAAAATTATGTTTATTTTGAATATAATATCTAGCACACCGTTTCCAGTTGTATCTATTTTAGTTAGATGTTGGCATCAAGAGTTAAGTCATCGTGTTATATAGTTTTAACAAACAATGGGTGCCAAATTGTAATCGCAGTAGTTCTGTTGTAAAATGCTTTGCAGTTTTTAAAGTACTTTCCTATATATACACACACAGTTGTTTTTAAACACACACATACACAAACCATGTTCCTTTTTTTTTAATTGATAGTGGAAAATAATCCAAAGAACTAATTCTTTTGCAAATTAAAAACCAAGTTGCCAGAGGAAAATTCACTTCTGGAGCTTCTGCTACCACTATTTGTGGCAGATTGAAAAAATGACTACAACACTTTGCAGCAACTCCTATCAAGAAGTGAAGTCTATTTTCAAACTCCTAGAATCGAGGTTGGCCCAATGACCTACACAATGTTGTAAAAATGACATTGTGCCAAGCCTCCAAAGGCCTTGAAGCGTCTACTTTAGGGTTCTTAGAAATCTAACACCATGTAAACTAGAAGAGGTTCGTGTTAGATGATCGGCAGTACATGGTCCAGTCATGCCCATCACCCAGCTGATAATTAGGCAGCCAGCAAAAACATGAGTTGGGCCATCTGGGTCAGTCAGCCTACAGCTCATCTGCCAAATGATAGCAGGTGGATATATGAGCAAACCCAGGGGAGAAAGCTGAGAAAAGCTCTGAGTAGAAGTGCCACCATGATAATTGTGAGCTAAGAAAATGGTTGGTGTTTTAAGCCACTAAGTTTTCAGGTAGATTGTTATTCAGCAATAGAAAATAGACACACATTGTAGGCTCTTTGTTCATTACAGCCATCACCTGTATCATTTCATTTGATCATTACAACAACCCTATTGTATTTGATGAGATTACATTGCTTACCTAAGATCACATGGCAGAGTAGAACCCTCATCTTGGATCTCCATAATTCATGATCCCATTAAATAACCACAGTTACAGGTACAAACTTCTCATATTCTTGTCAAACTATAAGGAATGATAAGCAAGGTGTTAGCATTAGCTTGGAGAGAAGTCTTGGATGCATGTGAATAAAATAGCTGTAATTTATTTAATGCATTAACTTTTTAAACAGCTTTATTAAGATGTAATTTGCATACCATACATCACACAGCTTACCCACTTAAAGCATATAGTTCAATGATCTTTAGTATATTCACAGACATGTTCAACAATCATCATAATCAATTTTAGCACATATTCAGCATCACAGATAAATTCAATACACTTTAGCTATCCTCCCTTCTCCCCAAAACCTAGTTTTAATTATAGCTATCCTAGTATAGATGTGAGGTCATATCTCTTTGTGGTTTTGGTTTGCATTTCCCTAATGAATAATGATGTTGAGCATCTTTTCATGTGCTTGTTGACCACTTGTATATTTTTTTTAGAAAAATGTTTATTCAAGTCATTTGCCCATTTGTAATTTGGTTGTCTTTTGTCATTGCATTGTAAGAGTTCTTTAAATATTCTGAATACTAGACCCTTATTATATATAAGATTTGCAAATATTTTCTCCAATTGTGTGGCTTGTCTTTTCACTTGATAGTATCTTTTGATGCAAAAAAGTTTTAATTTAAAGAAGTCCAATTGACTTACTTTTTTGTTTCTTGTGCCTTTGGTGCCATATCAAAGAAACCGTTGTCAAATCTGAGGTCATGAAGATATACCCGCACATTATTTTCTAAGGGTTTCATAGTCTTAGCTCTTTAATGTAGGTCTTTGATCAATTTTAATTTTTAAAAATTTTGTGAGGTAGGGCTCCAACTACATCATGTTGCATGTGGCCATCCAGTTTTTAAATTAATGTTTCCACTAAGTTTTTGCACATGAGTTATGGGGACTGCAGAAGATTTTATATTATTTGATTTCTGCCTTTTTTCTGTCTATTGCAGGGGTTCTTTTTTTTTTTTTTTTAATTTTTTTTAACTGGGAGGTTCCGGGGATTGAACCCAGGTCCCTCCACATGGGAGATGGACGCCCAACAATTTGAGCCACATCCGTCCCCCTGCAGGGGTTCTTAACAAGGGATCCATGAGCTTGAATGAAAAATTCAAAAAAACATTATTTTTGTGGGGACATGTTGGTACGGATGTGATATATTTATTAAATAATACGTAGTATAGTGTGGCCTTAGGAAGGGATCTATGGATTTCACCTGAATGGCAAAGGGGTCCATAGAACAAAAAAGGTCAAGAACCCCTGGTGTATTGCTTTGCCCAGCAGGTGACAGAAGGATAGAATTCAAATAAATGGAATTAACAAATTGCTATTGTATGTTATAATGCATTCAAAAATCATTTTTGGTATATATAATAACCTATGCAATGTGAAAAATTGGTTTATAATTATATATTTTTAAAACTATGTGACAGATACCTTTACCTGACTTCCAAAAGTACATGAATTGTTTTAATTAAAATAATAATAATGCTGAAGTATAGACTTTTCCATTACAAAGAACTTAGAGTTAGATTTTCTTGTGATCCTCAAAGCAGTTCCATAGGCAGATAAGAACAACCATTTTATCTATTTTATGTATTATAAATTAACAAGGAAAGTTGCCTGAGGTCAATAGCAACAAAATGATAGGGTAAATAAAAGCGCCAAGATTCTCTCTCCTGACTCTAAATCCATGTTTCTTTTATGCCATCATAACTGATTTTCCCTTAATAGAGGTCCTTAAGTAATTTGTTGGCCTACATAAAATAAATACTTTCAAAACTAGTCTTTCCTACAAAGTTGATGGAATTCTCAGGTCAAACCAAATTAAAAGCCTTATTGTACTATAGCTGTGTCAGCTCTAACCTTTTCTCTTCTACCTAACTTTTCTCACTGGCAGATCATTGAATTAAATTGATCTAGTACAATTTGCTCATTGTGAAACCATGCTAACGTCTCTTTAGTCTCCTACAAGATAATATATTTCAGAAGGCAATGTTAAGTATTTGTTAAATAGGTGCTTGAATGTTAGGAAAAACAGATGGAGATGTTTTGAATCTTCAAAAAGAAAGACGAGATATAAGACTTAATGCTCATTTTCCTTTTACAATAATTATCTTCAAAGACAAGTCAAAATAATGCAGAACAAGGACTCACATGCCATTAGAAGAGAAATTTGGTTAACAAAATAATTATCCAGGAATTAAGGCATTAGAAAAATATTCACAAACATACAAGTGCTCAGAAAGTATACAATCATCATACACTTTCTGCTCCCCCCAAATTACTTGAGAATGTAATTTAGCCAATTGAGATATGAATAAAAAGAAGACACTTAATACTGGGGAAAATATGGCATAAAATATTGGTGTAATGTTCACTGAATGCTTTTAAATAGGATTAACTCTGTAATTTTGCAAATATGCTTATAAAATAATTAAAATATTATAATAAACCTCAAAAGAAAATGCATTTAATAACAAAATAACAATATTAAACTTGCTTAGAAATTCTGATTCCAAATATAAGGACTAGAAATGGAAAGGGAAGAAGTTAGAGAAAGGGCCTTTTTGCTAGTTTTCTCATCTTACCTGAAAGGCACTCAATAGATACACTTTTTTTTCTATCAGTGTTACAAGTTGGTCCATTAACACAAGATAATAACTACAATAGCAGTAAATTTGCTTTGGTCTATGGTTACAGCCCCCCTCCTCCGACTTTATTTTTGTTCATTTCTCAGTCTTGAGAGATTTGGGACAATGTCCACTCTGCTTCAGGCTAAGAAAGGATGTAGATATTATGGGGGCAGAGGAAAGGAATTGTTTTGCTTGCAGTTGTAGATATTCCTTGTTTTTGCAATGGGGCTGGTCCCTTACGATTGTTTGGCTAGTTATCCAGGGCAAGTCCAAAGAACTGAAATGCAGGAGTTGACCGCAACTCTGCTGGGTTTCAAGACTCAATTGGCATATGAACGATCTGAAGATTTAAGTCTCTTAGAAATAAACTTAACAGGCATATTGAAAATTAAAGGTTCAAATAAGAGGAGTAGAAGAATGATGGTTAGGGGAATTACAAAGGAGTATAACTATGTTATATTGGGAAAATAGATTTTCATATAATCCCAGATAAGGAAGGGCTACATTTTTAAAACGCTGCTATTGTTATTTATAGAGTTTGTTTTCAAGTGTACTTCATTTTTTAAATTCTAACGTTACCAACAGGATTTAAAACACAAGATGTATTTAAGGCAGTAGGAAAACTTTAGAAATACAAAACTCATGTAAGAAAATGTAGAACTCAGAAAACTTATTTCAAATGAGAGAAAAGAAAAATTAAGAAGGAAAATATAAATACAATGATAAGCAGACTACTGCCTGTGGACCACATCTGGCCCACAACATGTTCTTTTTAATAAAGTATTGGAACATAGTTATACTCATTCATTTACGTATTATCTATGCCACTTACTTGTTTCAATGGCAGAGTTAGTGGTTGCTACAGAGATCTGCAAAATTTAAAATATTTACTATCTAGTTCTTCATGGGAAAATTTTGCCAATGCCTGATCTATAGTAATAAATATACGTACAATTTCTTCCTTCAAATAGCTTATAAATTAATAGAGTAAGAGAAGGGAATATAAATAAAAGCAGCAGTGGAAGCATGAGATTTTTCCTTTAGAAGTAATGAAAATGTTCTAAAATTAGCTGAGGTGATGACAGCACAACTCTGTGATGAAAATGAGAGCCACTGAGTGTACACTCTGAATGGATTGTCTAAAACATTGGACTGTATAACACAGGGAAAACAGTGGTAGAAGATAGATAGACGTGTGGTTAAGAGGACAAATATGAGGAAGCTCTTTCATGAACTATAACAAATGTATAATATTAATACAGGGTGTTGATATTCAGGTGGGTTGGGGGAAAATACACTAAATGTAAGATATTGACTATAGTTTGTAGTAATAGTTTGATGATGCTCCTTCACAATGTGTAACAATTATTTTACAACAATGTAAGGTATTGGTGTTGGGGTGATGTATGGGAGCCCTGTATGATTATACACGTTTGTTTTGTAAGTTCACAACTTTTACTATGCACTTCTTTTATGTATGTTTATGTATGAATGATATACAGCAATAAAATATTATTTTAAAAAAAGACATTGGAAAAATGTGACTAGAAAAACTAGAGAGAGCTAATTCCCAAATCCCTTTTCAAGCAGTTGAGTGGTTAGAGAGCTTTGCAGGGGATGTGTCATTTCTTTCAAATCTTGAGGCATAATTATGGATTTTCTAAGCAAGCAAAGGAGAGAAAACCCATCTCAGGCAGAGAATATAACAGGAGAAAAAGGCTTGTGGGTGACAAACATGATGGATGTTAGGCGGACAGTGGAAAGTGATCAAAACATAAGAGATTGACCTCTGGGGGTGGGGGGTTGCACAGATTATTCCTTCCCTGGGATCTTTCTAAAGCATTTATCACTTTCTGAAATGGTCTTACATGCTCATTAATACAGTCGCGTCTCCTCTTCAGAAGGTAAGTTTAATAAATACTTGTTGAATGAATGAGTAAATAAATGCCTGACAAATAAATGTGTGGATGACTAAGCAAGAAAGACAGTAGGGGTCTCCCAGAGGTCAAACAGCATCAGCACATGGTTCCAGGCTTAACGACAGTTGCTATGGCCACACCTAATACCTTTCCTCTGAGCCATGGGTGTTTTATTCCTTCCAGTCTGAAGATCACTTTCTTCAATAAAGATGATGAAAGCAACAGAGGCATTGAGTAGTTCTGCTTGCTTCCAGATACTCGTAAGCATTATAAGATCTGCTTTTGACCAATGCATATCTTCCTCTAGCTACGAATGTAGTTAAAAAGTCCCGTGTTACGGTTTGGTCTACAGTTCTTGCAGCAAGTCAAAAGCAGCCAAACCTGACCCAGCTACTCACCCAAATACTCAAATATCTGTGGCCAGTTGTTTCAGTCTTAGCCTATGGCTAACAAGAGCAAAGTGAGAAACCCAAAGTGTCCATGGTCTGGTTAACTTTATTCTATATCCCCACAAACTCCCAGTTACAAAAGAGTCCTTGAAAATGCATGTAAGTCAAGTGACAGAATACATAAGGATAAGGAGACAAACTTTTGTCAATTTATCCTTAGTGTGGAAATGGCAACTCTCTCCACAGCCCTTATTATTAAATGAAGGTGATATTATTATGCACAGATAAGTAAAGGGAAAATGAACAATCGTAAATAACTGTCAGTATGGTACTAACATATGATTTTCTTAAAAAGTTGATACTTTATTTTCTTTCTAAAATAATATAGATAAAATGTTGGAGAAGATGCTGAGAGTCAGAGCATAAAGGGTTAAGCATTTGAAAAGCATGCCTGCTGGAGAAGAAACAATAAGCGAATGTCTCCAAGGTCTCTGTGTACTGCAGATGTCAGTAGGAGGAAGCAGAGCGGGATGAACCCACCACTAAAAAA
>JAQZBX010010780.1:0-43790 GCA_029593785.1 Cabassous unicinctus
CAGGATGGTCCTATAATAAATCAGTCTTAGTTTATCACCAGCATTTTAAAAACCAGACTTAGGGAGAAAAATTAGGTCTGGGGACACATACATGGTTTCTAAAACAGCGAATGTTTAACCTACCCTGATAATCACAAAATCAAGACAGTGAGAATATTCGCACTTGAATCTGATTTCTGCATATAGGATCTCACAAATAGCGTTATAAGTGCTCACATATATGATTTTGGAATATGAGATTCAGCCATTTCTATATAATAATAATAACAATACTTATTGAATGCTTATTAAATATGCAATTCCTGTAATTCTCACAATAACTTTATAAAGTACATAGCTTGATGCCCACGTTATAATGAAAAATCTGAGAGTTATTATGAAACAACACAGAATTAAGTATCCAGCCCCATGGTAAAACAAATAGTAAGCTGGGAGTCAGGATGCATACCCAGGCAGTCTGATTTCAGAGGCCACATTCTTAATCACCATGCTATAATGCCAACTTAGTCCCATAAACCAAAATCAATTTCAGTCCATCAAGATAACATGCCCTCATGACAACTGCATAGAAATGTATCCCTATTGAAGCTGAATCTTAGTGACTGAGAAGAGTTCTGTAAGAAACTGCATGCTTTTATTAATGGGAGAATTCAACAGCCAACACTGGGAATAGATTTCTGCTCTTTTGTTTTCCTAGTTATGATGTTGCTTTGTGCAAATTGCTCAGCTTCTCTAGGCTTCAGTTTCCTTGTCTGAGGGATAGAAAACAAAACTGACCTCATGTAATTAAGAGCATTACTTATATAATGGATGTGAAAGTGCTTAGCATAGAACTTGATCTGCATGGGACAATAATGCTGGTAACAAATTACCCCCAAATGCAGTGACTTGAAACAAAGAGCATTTATTTTTGCTCATTTCTGTAGGTCATCCAGGAGTCAGTTAATCTAGGTTGAGCAGAGCATGGCTGGGCTGGACTCCAAACTACAGGTTCAGTCCAAGTCTGCTCTTATCTCTTATCCTCCCTGTACTAGTGGCTTAGGTGCATTGAATCTGCCTAAATGCCATGAGCATTAAATGTGAGTATTAAACAACAATCAAGGGGCAAGAAAGTTCACTCTACCTGCTGGGGAAGCCATGGACACACTTAGCTGCCATCTCCCAGCTCTGGAATACCCCTCTCCGCCTTTTCTGTTGTGTACAGATATTTCAATATGTTTCCATTTCGTAGCCCTGGGGAGATGTCAGGTCTAGTGGTGTGGTGCGGCCTGACAATACCTTAACCAGGGAAACCCGGGCACAAGCAGTTCCAGCTGTTTATCTTTAGCAGGGCCCCCTTCCCCGCCCTCCAGCAGCACAGATTTGTCTCTCCTCTAAACCTTACTGGAGCAGTTGGCCTTACCGGGTGTCTGGCCAGGATAGGCTCCCTTCTGCTCTTGTGGCTCTTTTTTGCTATGTTAAGTAACAGCGGTCATTTGCTGAAAGTTTCTGTTGTGCCTGAGTCTGTGTTCCCGCCACATGCCATACAACAACTCGCTCCACACTGCCTCTAATGGGAGGACTGCAAATTCACAAGGCAACCGGTATGAATAAGGAAACAGTGAAAATGGAGCCAAAATTCAATCTTTCAGTGTAATAACAAATAATTTTAGGGCAATCCATATCAGAAAAGATATTCTGATCTCATTTCTGTGCCTCATTCCATCCAGAGTTTTAATTAAAGGAACAAGGAAACCTCATTTGTATTTGAGGAAGTATATTGCAAAAGCATAAAGTCACATAAAATTATTTTTATAGCTATTATAAATATTATTGCAAACTTTACAAAGCCAAGTTTCATGAAAACAATACTCCTGTGGTCTGTATTTTCCTTTCATGGAGAATATTTCCTCCAAATTCAATTCATGGAATCTTTACATGTATCAAACCAAGCTACCATCTATAGACACCAAAATAATAGTGACAGCTATTTAATTGGCCTTCATGCAGTCAATGATATAAGTAGACCTGCAGAAGTTATTTCCTATTCAGCAAAAGGGCAAACAGAGAGCATTAAGGACTCGTGGAGGTAACAACTATGAAAGAAGCTACCACACTTAGGGCTGGGAGAAAAAATGAAGAGACTATAATTATTGAGACTTGGAAAATTAAAGGAAGGGCCTCATGGAGAGAGAACTCAGATCTCTCAGAACTCTCTCTCCCTGGAAAGTCCCATAAGGTTAGGACCTGGACCTCTGTAGATGGGGCACTAACCAGCTGATGATGGTATCTCTGATGGAATGCAATGAAGCTGGGTCTGCAAGTATTGAAAAAACTGCAAACTGGATTCAGTGGCAGCTACTGGAACAAATCATGCTGTCAGGTGAATAAGAGAAGCTAGGGTGACCCTGAGAGCAACAGAAAACAAACATGAAAATTGCAGGAAGCAGACAAGAAGGAACAAGCCCCATTCTTCCTTTTCTAGCCTTCCAGCATCCCTCCAGCACTCCCTCTTGCAAGAGTATAACAGGCAACAATTGACAAAGCAGAAATGAGTTTGCGGAATCAAGAAGTTGAATATAGAAGAGTGGGTATGGAGCTGAGAGACAATACTTAATAATTGGAATAGAAATCTTACATTTTGGTGTATATAAATTACAGTATATTCTGCAATTTCAAAAATTATGTTTTGAAGAATGCTTAATAGTCCTTCCATATAACACTAAATTCAAAAATCAAGATTCAGCGGGCAGATGTGGCTCAAGAGGCTGAGTGCCTTCTTCCCACATTGGAAGTCCCAGGTTCGGTTCCCAGTGGCTCCTAAAAAACAAATAACAATCAAAACAAATGAAGAAGCCAACTCAGAAGAGCCGATGTGGATCAGTGGTTGAGCGCCAGCTTCCCACATACAAGGTTCCAGGTTCAATTCCCAGGCCCTGGTCCCTCAAAAAAAAACAACAATAAATAAAATAAAAATCAGATTCAAAACTGCAAATTCAGTCTATTACAATATTCAATACACACACTACAATGCAATAGTCTCGCAAGGAAAAACACCAATATATTATTAGCAATTATGGCTGTATACTGGGATTGTGAATTATAATTAGTTTATTTTTTGTATGTTTATGTATATTACAAAATCACCATTATACATATGTATAATTGCTTAGTTAATAATATTTAGAATATTTAGAAATATTATGTCTATATGCCTTATTAAAGCAAAAACACTGCTGAGAATCAGCCTTATTGATAAACAGAGACCTTCTCTTTTTTCAAATTTAATTTCCCCACATTGCGTATATAGATTCATTGATATTGAGTGGATTCTCTTCACAGAGTGGATCAAATTCTGCTGTTCAGATATTATATTTTGTAAAAACTCAGTACTATTATTATATGCATGCAAAAGCTTTTTATTGATAATCCTTAATGTAGGAAATCTCAAATTTTCCCACTCGTGTCAAAAGTTGCAGAGCGCTTCTTTTCAGAGTTTACTAAATTCTTGACCACACTTCAGATTTTAAAATCAAACTATGAAAAATTCAAAAGTATTTTTTCTTCCCCTGTAACAGTGCTTACAATTTACAATTCTCTTACACATACCAAAACCACTGAAGAGAGATAGAACAGAAAATATTTTTTACTGGTTTCTAAATATTTATTTTTGTATGTATATACATACATCTGCACATATATTTTAGGCAGTATTCAGTCAGGGGCTACAACAATCATTAAAATACACAATAATTGCTGTCAATATAATGGAAAAAATACAGTAAGCAAATGGTTACAGTGTAAATATGTAATTCAAAGGGTTAACAAGATTAATGGGGATGCATTTTAGTTTGGGTAATTCGGGAAGGATTCTGAGTTAGGGACATTGAAGCTGAAACTTTATGTACTTAAATTTGGGTATCACCAGCATGTAGATTCCATATAAGGTTGTGGAAGTAAATTAAATTGCCTTGGGACAGAATGTATGGTAAGGGAAAGAGAACAAGATGGATGACCAGGGACGCTAGCATGTAAGGCAGAAAATGAAGACAGAGCAAAATAAATCGAGAACAAGTCAGAAAGGGATATAGAGTCATGGGAAACAAGTCGAGTAGACACAAAAGCCATTGAGATATCCTGCTGCTCATGTACAAGAATTTCTCTAGAGAGTGGAATTCTTGGATATGTATATCTTTAACTTCTTGATAATGCTGAATTGTTTTCCAAAGTTGTACCAATTTGCTGAAGTGGAATATTAATTGTTTAATTAATAAACAATAATTGTTGTTTAATAATTGTTAATTAAGCTTTAATTGTTGCTCTTTGGTGGATATGTAGTTTTAATGTACATTTTTCTTTTGGCTTATAGGTTCGGGTAGCTTTTCATATAAATGGGCCATTGGGATATGTTCTTTTGTGACATGCCTGTTCATATCTTGGGCACATTTTCATACTGATTTGTAGGAGTTTTATGGACACCAGTCCTAGTTGTTCCATTGTATTAAAAGCCATTGAGAAAAAAACCAGATTAAAAGAAAGCCATTGAGAGGTCATGTGAAATGATGACTGAAAAATGTCCATTTGGTTTAAATCAGCAGAGAAAATAGAAAAATTATGAGTGCACAGAAACCTATGAAATAACTTAATCTTATGAAAACCCTGGGTAGTATTGATTGATGTTCTATGTGTCTAATATAATCATTATTTTTTAAAAAAATTTGTATCTTATTTATCTGGTTGTTTTTTTCCTTTTTTCCTGAATTATTTGCCTTTAATTTTAATTCTTCTTTTCCTAATAAGCCCATATCATCCAGGAGATATCTTTTATAGAGTTCTCTATCCACTTTCTACAATATAGTAAACAGTTGTCAAACCTACTTAACTTATAAACCAGGTGCTTTCAGTCACTGCTCTCCTCCTTTTACTCAAGTACATTGACAGGAGTATATCGGCAGGAAACCTCATAAGCAGGGGGTCTTAAACAAGGGATCTGTGAGCTTGAACTGAGAATCAAAAGAACATTATTCTTGTGGGGACGTGTTGCTGTGGGTGTGATATATTTATTAAATAATACACAGTATAGTGTGGACTTAGTAAGTAAGGGGTCTGTGGTTTTCACCTGACTGGAAAGGGGTCCATGGAGTAAAAAAGGTTAAGAACCCCTGTTCATAAGAAAAGGTGAATGGGGGATAGACTATCTGAGTGCTTCCACAACTGAAATGAACTTTATTCTGCCTCCAGAAGACATTGATCATTTGATTTCATATAGAACCAAAAAGGAAAACAATTTCCTTCCTCGTAGTAGTTTTTCATTGAATTATCTGTTTTTTGTTTTGTTTTGTTTTGTTTTTTGGGGATGTAATGGTTCTTTTCTATTTTTATATCTTGGTATCTCATTTTAATATTTTATTTCTTTTTGTTGCCATTAATATACTGGTACTAAGGCAACAGTAAAGCCAATTATGAGCCTAGTGAACAGAGGCACCTTTTGCTTGAGTATATTGATAGAAGCATCAGCATCTGTAGGCACACTTTCTACCTTTGTCCTGGAAAGCAGATGAACTCTTCCTGTCCCTGTCAAATGCCAGTCCTTCATTGTACTCTTGATCCTTTCTTGGCTTCTTACTTCTTAGAGACTACCCTTCTGCAATCATTCCCTCTTCTGAATTATCCATTGCACACTGTTTCCTGAACCATTCATTTAAAAAAGAATGATTTAAAAAATAATAATAAAGGGAAGCGTATGTGGCTCCAGTGGTTGCGTTCCCATCTACCACATGAAAGGCCCTGGGTTTGGTTCCCGGGGCCTCCTGGTGAGGACAAGCTGGCCCACGTCTGCGGAGAGCTAAAGGCCTGCACCGGTAGAGAGCTGGCGCAGCAAGATGATGCAACAAAGGGAGATAAGCAGACACAGAGGAAACGTTTAGCGAATGGACACAGAAAGTAGACAAGGGAGCACAAGCGGCAAGGGGGTGGGGATAAATATATAAATATAAAAATAAATAAATCTTAAAAAAAATAATAATAATAATAAATAAAAAACCTACTTTCCCCCTCTCCCTCTAGGTGTCTGATTTCATTTCAATGCTTCCATTCTACCCTCAAAAAAATGTGTCCTATAGTTGTTGCTTTTACTTCCTCATCCCCCATTTACTCCTTAACCAAGTCCAGTCTTCCGTACTTTTCACCTCTAAAACTGTCCTAGACAAAGTCACAAAGAAGAGCAAAGTTGCCAAATCCAGTTGGCAAATTTCTGTCCTCCTCTTATCTCTTATCTCTTGCTTCCAAGATCTAAAGTGTTTGACCATTCCTGAACTTATGAAATAATTTCTTACTTTAGCTTTCTTGTGGAAACTGTTCTCTGTGATTTCTATGATCACTATATCCCCCTTTTAATTTATTTATTTACTATTTATGTACTATTCTCACAATTATTCTATCATTCACTTGAATCAACCTGCATGATCCATTTGCATGAATGTGTAATGAGTTCCAATATTTTAACTTATCATAGAGCCATATAATTTGAAATGGTATATTACAAAGTACAGCAAAGGCTTTGTACAGACATACCACGTACTCAAGTGCTATAAATTAGTATCCTATGCTAAAGATAGAAAATATAATTTTCAAGTAATTACATTTCAATAATTGCTCATATATGGATACATAGTAAAAAGGAACAAGAAACAATAAATTTTGTGTAACTATCCCTTATTAGTCAATAAAAAACAAAAAAAAAGCCTTTTATTTTTCCTGAAGCATTATTTCCAAAAATGTTTTCCACTAAACAGTCTCCTGGAACATGTTAATTAGTATAGCATGAGAAAGGATTATAAAGTCAAATAAATTTGGGAATCACTCCATACTATATCCCCCTGCTGGAGATTCTTTCACTTTGTTAGAATAGTAAGGACCAGTGTTCTATAAAGAGATCTGTTTTACTTTCTTCACTAAAGTTCTCAAACTATATGAGCAAACAACACTTATTTGGTATGGGTTATGAAAGCTGCACTTTTAAATATAAGTAGAGAGTCTGCGACCAATCTCTTGGCTTCCATTCATCAACCAGGCATAGACACAAAAAATGGGTTTCATCAGGGCATATACATCTTCTCACATCTGCTATGAGTTCTTTCTGCAACCTATCTGCTGTCTAATGTGCGCACACTTTGCTAAGTTCTCTTTAGCATAAGCCAGAGGAGTTTACTTTGCCTTCTATGAAACTGCAACAGGTTTTTTCTGATCATCTGAGACCCAGCTCCCAGGTCTATTCTATTACCAAAGGGCGCTGCTGGAGGCTTCATTAAGGGATACTCCAGGGAAAGTGGGATTCAGGGCCTTTCTCTCACCTCCACAAATGTAAAGGGAGATCCCATTGCCTACTCCTTACCTTTAACCCATTAGCTCCAATGAGTTCAGGGATATTTTTTTCACAGCTAGAATCATCTGGTCCCCACCACTATTTCTAGACTGGGAGAAGGAAAAAAATTATCATTTTTGTCTCATATCTGAATGGTGATATTAGAATTCAAGAACAAATTATCTTAGCATAATTATTTTTCACATGAGTGATCCCTAAAGCACTAATATTTTTCTTTCCAGCATCCAAGGGAAAACATGATTAGGCAGAATGTGTAGGCTGGGGAAAGCAGATCACTTAATACCCTTTGAATCACCCTCACACACTAAGCATATTATCTTCTTAGATGGATTAGAATTAAACAAAGTCAGTTGTATTGCTTTTCAAATAGATGAAAAATTAAAAACAAAGACTTTAGTCTTTATTAAATAGAAACAACTATTCCTAAGTGAGGGTCAACTTAAAAAAATTTTTTTTTTCCTTATGAAGTATTTGTATGAACCTCTAATTTAAGGTCTGATGCTTTTTCAGACGTTAGAATTCCTCTGACAAAAATTAACTCATTTCGAATCTAAGTTGTGATTAGATGCATTTTTTTATTATTTATTATAATGTGGAAAAGTTTATAATACTGAATATTATTTTACCATTTTGAAAAGACTTTATTTTTATGATGTCTACAAGTTTTCCTTGCTAAATAATAGATGACAAAACACAATAAAGCATTATCTTAGTGTTTGTATGTTTATTTAAAAAAAGATTAAAGGCTAATTGTGCCAGTTCATTAAACTCTCTTAAGCATAAAACATGATATATAACATGTCATGGGATAATAGGATTTTTAAAATTATTTTTCCTTCAATATGGAAATATTAAACTTAAATTTTATTTCAAGTAAAGATTGTCTTTTCTGTAGATATATCTAGCAACAGTCAAAATAATGAAAGAATATTTAAGATGGGCTTCAGTTTCATTAATTACCTTAGTAAGCTGAAAAAAAAGTTCCTTAGACCTCTGAAATAAACTTCAGCAATACAATATTTAATCCAGTCTAATTTTTCTTATTCATTAATAGATTGTTAGGAAAATAAATCCATACAATGTACATGTAAAGTTAAACATATAACTGGAAAATGCATACCCATGTAACCACTATCAGGTCAAGAAACAGAACATTGCCTGCTCTCTGGAAGCCCACGATAATAGCTTTTCTGTTGTTTTACTAACCATGGACACTTCTTTAACAAAAAGGTAGTCAGATTAGCCTGTGTGTGTGTGTGTCTGGTTTCACTTTGGAATCTGATTTTCATTTATTCAGTGTTTAAAATTAATTTAAGCAGTTACTCTTTCTAATGCTCAAATTTTTCTTAATTTAGCCAGTGGAACTTCAAGTTGAACTTCAAGCTGACTTTTTCACAAGGCTCCATCAGTCCTTTGAGAAATGCTATTTCAAAGCCATTTTTTGAAGTCATTAACTATCCTTCAACAAATTCGCAATGTTAATCATTCACACATTTTAATTTTTATCAGTTCTTGTTTTACTCATGAACTTCTGGCAACACTCTTCCTCTATTGTACAATGACCATGTTTTAGTTGCCCTGCCTCCTTTTCCCATTTCTTGAGGAAAAAAATGAGAAAATGAGGCTTGCACAGCTTGAATATTTTTATACTAAAGAGCTTAATTATATTTTCTAAAATGGAATTCAGATCTAGAGACAAGTTTTAACATAGGAGAGCTTCCCTTCTATGCCAGCGAAAGGAATATCAATGTGGTGCCTCTCAGCTCCAAATCCTTCTTCATAGCCTAGTCTATGAAGATGGACCAAGGCCCATTAAACACTTCTCCAGAAGGCAAGATATGTAGTTTTGTCAGTAAAGAACACTGGAAGGACACTGGAGGAGAAAGAGTTGTGCTTTTTTCCTCTTTTTTTCTCTCCCTGGTTCTAGTGTGCTTCTCTTACCAGGCTATTTCAATACACAGTTTCTCTAGCTACCAGGTTCTCTGTCCTCCTACTCCTTCAGTGAACAATTTCTCCAGGATCTGGCTCCTTCAGCATGAATAGTTTCTCTAGCAATAGGCTCCTGGAGTATAGAGCAGCCCACAGCTCCCCCTGAAACCCCCTCAGGTGGCTTCATACCACAGTTCTGCTAGCAAAGCACTGCTGTGTTAACAGCTTCCCTGGCAGACTTCATCTGACTTTCCCAAGGCACTATACACCTCTGTGGGTGGTTTCCCTGTCACTCCAGTGGGTCGGTTAATAACAAGTTCCACCAGTGAGGTACAATAGCAATTTTTTTGCCATCTAGGGAGACACAATTATTGTTCTCTCCAATGAGGTCTGGATCTCAGCCTTAGTGGAGGTAAGCAAGTTCTTCTTTGGGTACCCTATTTCATCCCTGGGGATGGTGGCTGCTCCTTATACCTATGACTCCAATATTCTTTAGAGTTCTCTTTACTTCATGCTAGCTAATCCCCCATATAGTTGAACAAAAACTTCAATCATATGTTAAAAAAAAGAACAAACCCTTTTTATATTAAACTTTCTATGTTCAGGTTATGGTGTGTTTCTCTCTCCTAAAGGTCCAGACTGATTTAGAATACAGGGAATAGTCCCAAGAGCTAGAACTGACAAGAAGGGATTTTGCTATTGGTTCAGTCTTATCCTTGGGACTTGAGCATAGTGCTGAGCATCTTGCCAATGGAAATGAGATGCTAGTCATGTAGTGATGTCACATTTAGTCAAGCTGTCATCTGTGATTGAGTGACACAAAGTATCATCTAAAGCATATTGCTTTAGGAGTTCCAGTGGCTGCTGTGCCTGAGCATTATTGCAGTAATGATAACTATTATGTGAGATGAGATCTTATGAGGGCACTTGAGGGTTACAGAAAGAAAATGACAAGCTCAAGTCCTTGAACTCTCAGCTTAAGTCATATGGTGAGAATCGGAGAACTTCTATGACAGCACTAAATGAATCTCTAAATTTTTGGAGTCATATGTCTTATATTGCTGAGAATTAAACACAAAACTTAATTGTGTGGGTGGCTGGTTAAAAAGACAGTCGAATTCACAGTCTCACCTAGTCTCACCAAATTTCAATCATCTGAAAACTGGGTCATCCATTAGGAAAAGATGGAACCTGAAACTTGGAATGGGGACATCTGCTTCGATTCAGCTGAAACTGATAATCTTGAACACCCAAGCCATTCTGAGCCTCCCTTACCGGTTGAAGCAGTTTGCCCTTCTGTGTCTGAGGGTACATGTCTTCCTTTGCTTAAAAACCCTATGATTAAAGGTGTTTGAAAATCTATAGTTATAGAAGTTTGTGAGATCTGTCCTCAAATTTGTGCTGTGCCTGTGATTATATTCAGTTATTCCAGGATTAAACAGGGCAGAAATATTTTATTAAAAATGGTTTACCGTGGGAAGCGGGTGTGGCTTAGTGGATAGAGCCCCCGTCTACCATATGGGAGGCCCGGGTTCGCGTCCCGAGGCCTCCTTGTGAGGGCACGCCGGCCTGAGCGGTGCGGTGGGCTGATGCAGCAACCTCACGGCAGGAAGAGGGTGTGGCGCAATGGATAGAGCACCCGTTTACCATATGAGAGGCCCCAGGTTCCCTTCCCGGCTCCTCCTTGTGAGGGCAGGCCGGCCGCAGGACCTCACAGCAAGGGGGAGATAAGCAGACACAGAGAAGACACGCAGTGAATGGACACAGCAGCACAAGCAGCAAGAGGGGGGATAAATAAAATAAAATAAATAAATCTTAAAAAAAAAAAAAATGGTTTACCAAAGCATCCTTTGTTTTCTTACCACAAAAACACCTTGATTTAGGCAGTTGCTAAATTTTATCATTTCAAGGTCTTAGGCTTATAAGCATTTTTAAGCTTTATGTCATGTTCCAATATTTGGGGTCTTTGATATTTTGAATTTTAACTTCTCCTGTAATGCATTACAGTAACCTTGTTTTTGTGCTTTAATTTTTGTCTTTGTGTTTTCTGCTAATAACTCAACTATATGAGATGTGACTGATATAAATGAATGCTGAGAAGTTAAAAGTCCAGAACTTAAAAATCATAAATAAAATGAAGTTCCACCCAAAACAAAACAAAACAAAAACAAAAAAAACCCTATGATAACCTCTCCTAGGGGATGCTCAATTTCCTCAAGACCCATCACAACTACTCCTTGTTTCCACCAGACCCATAACTAGTGTAAAATCTCAGCATGCTCCGAGGAGACAGATACACACTGTTATCTAGAGGGAATAGCTTAGACACCAAAAGAATTGCAAGACTTTACCAAAATTCATCTACAGAAACCTTGGGGGATCTGTGTGGGAGTGGATTCCAGGGGAGTTAGACAAGTGGTAGAATATAACACTATTTCAGGCTGAATTTATATATATGAACACTTACAGAAATTCTGGATCTAACTTGATAATTGTGCAGCTAGAGGAAGCTCTATCAGAGAATTTACTTGATTGACTGAAACTTGAACTCAGTGGTGCCCTATATTGAATGAGGTTTAGGTGCCAAGCTTTCTTTTCATGATGTGGAAGAGTGAATAAGATAATGTCTTAATTGAATCTCAGGGTTTTTTTAGGACTAACTCTTGATTTAAAGCCTATATACCTTTCTGTGATTGCACACAGTCAATACACAAACTTATTGAATGCTTTCAAATACCTAATTTGTCTCAAGTATTCATTTTTACTTTGAATAACTTATCCCCAGTTGTTTGTTTTTGTTTGTTTGTTTATTTTTGTACCTCTTTGCAAAAGACACAATGTTCTTCCATTTCTCTGAAGGATTTAACTGTACTATGATCTGAGCACAATTATTGATGTCTGAAGAGTCATTGATCTGCAATGAAGAAGATTTAATAACTTCTGAATTAGTGTCACTTTTATATCATTTGGCATGTAATAGAGTTTATAATAATATTATTCCAAAGTAGCATCTTTTTATTTGGTTTATTTATTAGTCCAAAATATGGTGTTGATGCTTTTTATAGACTGCATGAGAACAATAGCAATTCTTTCCTTTTGTCAGGCTTCTTGGCTTTAGCTATTAATGATGTAACTTTTTAACTAGCTTCTTCATCTCCACCTGATACTTTTCTCTAACAGAGTTCAAGAAAGAGGTTTATTTGTTACTTATTTGGAATTTGTAAAGACTTAACCATATTTAATTATTTTTCTGCACAAAATGATTCGTTTGTGGTAAAGTAGCAGCAGTTTATTTTCACTGTTCCATTATTTCATGACATTTTGTGCAAATAAATCATTTGGGATAAGAAAAGAATCATTGGGCATACAAAGCTAAATTTAAGTAATTCTTATTAGTTGCCTACTCAGTGACACACACATGCACACATATGTATTTTTTGGTCACTATGCTTGCCTTACATGTTATGACTTTTCATATTTAAAGTAGAAGAGTTGACAATTAACAGGACAAACTAAAGAGGACTGTAGACTTTATTGCTTCAGAAATAGATTTTCAAAAAATAGGTCATCCGTACTCTTAAGAATATCTTTTTGAAAATCGTATCAAATCAAAATATGGGGAGCAGGTGTACCTCAGTGGTTTTTTCTTCTAAAAAAATAAAAATAAAAATAAAATAAAACAAAATAAAATAAAACCTTCTGGGGAGAAGGTATAGCTCAGTGACTGAGCACCAGCTTCCCACATACAAGGTCCCAGGTTCAATCCTTGGACCCAGTAGCTCCAAAAAAAAACTATATATAAAATGGGCAGAATAATATAATAAGTATAAATTATTAAAGTTTAAATATTTATAAAATAAAGTAGTATTTATGTTCATGTAAGATAAAACATGAAAATTTAATTTTTTGATCTGAAAATCAAATACTTCCTTTTAATAAATTTAAGTAAAGTTTTAATAATGTTTAATAAAATATTTTTATTACTAATACAAACATGTCTTAAAGTTTTTATCAAAAATCATAGTTTGGCTAATTTTTAAATTCTAAGCAATTAACAAAATAAATTATGTTCTATCTAGAAGCATATAATGCCAGGTAATAATAATAAAAATAATATCTAATGATATTAAGTACACATATCCTCTACGTTTGTAAGACAAAACTGAGAAAAGAAAGAACAATTTCAAAGGAAAGAAAAATTTGAAATTGTTATCTGAATGTAAAACAAAAGATTTCACTGGTGATAACTGAGAGTAAAAGAATAAACAGGCATAGCGGAGTGAGTCAAAGCAGGGTCGAGGGGGTTAACATTCTGTCAGTGGATGACGTGCAGGAAAGCCCAAATGGTAGTTGCTGAGTTTCACAATTTACAGAAGATACTATAAAAATAGTGTTTAAATAAAGTCTCAACTTTTATAAATGCTAAATAGTTATTAAAATGTTTCAATTGTTTATCAGTATAAAGTTTACAAACATCAAAATCTCATGGCATACCTATGACAAAATCACAGCACAACAAAAGTGATGTTCTGTCCCATTTATACAATAATAAAGAACAGTCAGAATTTAAATTCAGGTGAAATTGGCCTTCAGTTCTTGTTAGTGAAGGAGTAATCATATTATAAAGACATAAACTTTTTAATTTTATTTTTTAAAAGATACTTAGTTTACATAAATGTTACACAAAAGATATAGGGATTCCCATATGCCCCACTCCCCACAGCTCCCACACCCTCCCACATGAACATTCTTCATTAGTGTGGCACATTCATTGAAATTGATAAATGCATCCTGGGGCTTTGCCATTAAGCATGGACCATAGTTCACATTGTATTCTACACTCTTTCCCACACAGTTGTGCATGTTACGTGATGATATAAAATGGCCTGTATCTCTCGTTGCAACGTCACTCAGGACGATTCCTAAGTCCCAAAAAAGCCCCCGTATTACAATTGTTTTTTCCTTTCCCTGACCCCCAGAGCCTCCAGTGGCCACTGGTTCCACATCAATGCTGTGATTTCTTCCATTGCTAGAATCACAATATGTCTATAGTGGAATATCATTAAGTCCACTCTAGTCCATAGCTCTTTCCCCAATGCCGAGGATTCTGAGATGGTGACATCCACTCCACCTCCAATTGAGAGGCGGCTTATATCCCATGGGGAAGATGGATGGGACTACCCTGCCTGCAGCTGCAGACTCTCTCCATTCCCTGGGACAGCCGTTGTCCATCATCATCTCCCCATCAGTTGTCCTGGGTGAGTCCAATGAGCTGTAGAGTAGGTGTTGCAACTCCGCTGAGGTTCCGGGCCCAGCTGGCACATGGACAGACCAAAGACTCGAGTCTCTGGAAGTACACCTACAAACTCCAGCACCAAGTACAGGTTTAAATAGAAGGAACAGATGAGCCATGTGTAGGGAAGACATAATTGAGTCCAACTCTTTCACTCTCAGGAGCACAAACTCCAAAGTAGGGCTCATTGGCAAGGCACCAAATTCCGGAGCTATCCGCCCTGACCATAGTGTCTCCAGAACCATCAGGAGCTCCACTATTTGGAGTAGTATCCACTTTGGCAGTCTATGTGATCCTGCTGAGATGTGCGTAAGTGTTACCTCTGGGATGACCTCCCGACTCACTTTGAAGTCTCTTAGCCATAATACACTAATTGAGCTGCTTTTTAATTAAACTAATTTTAGAAGTTTACTCTCTGTTCTTAGTCCCCTGAAGTATATCAAACAGACCTCAGTTTTGCTTACAGGAATAAGATATTATCTCAAAGGAAAAACCAGACAGAATGGTGTCACACACAAAATGAAATGCAAATGAAATGATCTTATGACCCAGTAAATTTGTAGCTTTTCTCAGAGACAAAAAGCTTGATATCCTTGAGCAGTTGGCACAACAATATCTCAACTGTGGTTTATTAGCTGCTGAAACCAAGGACAAGTTGAACATTCTTGAGACAACGCAGGACTGACAAATTGCAGGTACCCTCCTCACAAGATCCCTGGTGTCACCTTTTTTTTTTTTTTAACTTGTTTTTCTTCTCAGCTACCCCTTTTATCTTTTTTGCCTATAAAAACCCTAGCTCCCATTCTCACTTTGAACTGGTTTTGGGAAGATCCCCCCAGTTCCTTGCTTGTGCACTCTCAATAAATCACCTTCACACTGAGAGACAGGTTTCTCCTTTGTTGTGCTGGATTTGGTGGGCCCTTCTATTGGAAATGAGCCATGTTTATGGCAACAAAGGCTGACATCTAATCACTGAAATTGCAACCTCATATTAGAAAGTGTGGACTTTTTGTTTTAATGCCTTTGCATCTTAGACTTCGCAACTGTAAAATAAGTTGTAAAAAAGAGAATCTGTTTTAAAGATTGTGCTCAGTAAAAGCAGGTACATCCTGGTCCATCTCTTCTTGTAATAAATAAGAGGTGACATTGTATAAGTGTGTGAAAGCAGATGGGAGTGTTGATCTACCCATTTATAAATGATGTGTCAATAATCATGTGGACAGCTCTGGCAGTCAAATATAAAAAAAGATAAAGTGCATTTTGGAAAAATAAGAGATGGCCACATAAAATAATGGTTAAGAGTGTGAGTTTTGGATCCTGACTGCCCAAGCATAAATCATGGCAATATTTTACTTAACCTCTCTTTGTCCCAGCTTTGTTATCTACAAAATGGCAATAACAAATGTACCTAACTCATAGAGTTGTTTTTAGAATTAAATGAAATAATATTTTCAAAGCGCTTAGTAACTGGCATATGAAAGTATTTTGCATACATTTTCAAGGAGTAAATAAAATTTAACGTACTTGCATAAAAATAAAGAAATTGATTGACAAAAAAATATTGTGACTCTTCCCTAGGAATGATGAAGACCAATGAGAGATGAGAAAGAGGGCATGCTTAAACATCTATAAAATCATTAACAGTGCAGTTAAGGTATTATAAACTGTAATTTATTGCACGGACATACCAAATAATACAATGAAGTATATTAGCATGTCTTGAAACTCTCTTGAGACAACTTCAGATGAAGTAAGAGGAAATGAAACATTCTTAAAATAAGTTAAAATATGTAGAATTGTATATGTTCATAAGAATTCTTAATTGCCTAGCTGTTATATCATATGAAAATACAACTAGTTTTTCAAAAGTTTTTAAATAAATTCAGAGCAATTACCACCACAGGATCATGTTAAAGAAATTAAGCCTTGAAATTTTGAAATTTTTGAGATTGATCGTATAAGGACAAATGTATCACTCAACAACACATCACCTTCAAGGTGACTAGAGATTTCCCAGGTTCTATATAATATTATGACTTCTAATTCTTATGTCATAAGTTTGAAATATCTGAAAGAAGTAAAATGATTTCTGAAAATTGCGAAAGCCTCTTAATGGCCTTTCTTCTTTCACTCTTGTCTCTCTCTGGTCTATTCTCTATTCAATATCCAAAGTAACCTATTTAAACTCTAAATTAGATCATGTCTTTCCCTTACTTTTAAAAAACATCAAGGACTTCTAATCAACTGGTTTAGATAAAATTCAAAATCTTCATCATTTCCTCCATGCCCACTTGTGTAAAAGAACTATAGGGAAATTATGGTATAAAATTAATGGATCCGATAATGAGCTGTACTGTGGTGGCAGCATTCAGAAACGTAATATATTTTCAGGAACATACCCTCCCCACACACATGCACACTGTGAGGTTCTAGTAAGTTCCCAGTTTAATTAACCACCTAGAGCAAGAACAAATGCAGCCTGATTATCACATCTCTCTTCTCTGGAAACTTAGAAAGGGGCAAGATTATTAATAGACCAATAAGTGGGAATCATTAGTGTCCTGGAATATTGCCAATAAAATCACTATTGCCTTCTCTTTGGGAAGGAAAAGGTTCAGTATGGACGTATAATATGCACTTCCCTTCTCTTATCACAGAATTATTGATTAAATTCCTTGATTTTCAATAATTCTTTGTTTTGCTTTTTTAAGAGAAAACCTTACAAATAATTCAAATTTCCAATACTGAAAATCATCTCCATAGTAAAACACTCTCTTAAAATTAAAATTCTTAAGAAACTGGCACTTTTTTTCCCACAAAGATGAATCACGTTGAAGTGCTTAGCTGTGCTATGCTTTTTCTTCTATATCTAGAGTCTGTTCTGTCTTCCACTGAAATCATTGTAAGTCTTTCAACAATTTCCAAAGATAGAAGGCCATCAAATTTTCTAAAGCTTGTAAAAATCAATGTGACACATGCAAAATCATAGCCATAGATCAGTTCATATCTATCAAGTATGTAATCGACATCATAACTGAAGCAGCATTTATCAAACAAAAGGAATACCTCACATTGTTATTGCCAATTATAGAGCACATCAGAGATTCTACACTCTATCCTCTTAACCATGGAGAGAAGACATAGAGAAGATGGAAAGCCTGTTTTCAGCTTCACTAGAACGGCAGCCAGTCCAGGTCAGTTGTCAAGAGTTATTTATATGTGAATGTAAATTCAAATGGGAGAAATTTCCAATCAAGGAGTGAATTGCAGACCTATAAGCCTATCTGCATGGGAGAAAGCACATCTATACATCTATACATAACATACTTTCTTTATTTTGCAAACACTGACTTGAATATATTATATCTTATGGAAAATAAATTATAGTTTTGTGATGGATGCCTCTAAATTCCAATACATTTTAAATGTCTTAGTTTCACTACCTTTCTAAACCATACTTGACAGGCACTCCAATACAAAATCAAGTGTGGACTATCTCTAGGGATATCATCTCAGCTTCATAAGAAAGACTAAGAAACTTCACATTTATTGGAGGCTAATTCCCAAGAAGGTTTTATGTCTCTGCATCATCCACAATCTGTCTTCTGCTCTTCTGCTTGTAGTCCTATCTGCTTTCTAGAATTCCCAGGCTGTGTCCAGAGCTGACAGCTGTGCTAGAAAATTCTTCCATCCATGAGAAGTATTGACTTTGTTCCTGCATTTGTCCTGGCTTGATAGATTCCTGAATATTGGTACCATTATTAGTGCCCTTGTAGTTGTAGCAAAGATCAGCATTTCCTTAGGCATATGCTCCTCTCTATTTCCTCACCTTTCTTCAGTACTTTAATTTTCCAGTCCTTGAATAAATCCTTCAGTTACAGCACATGCTTTCCTATTCATGACTTTTTTATTTGTCTCATTGTTAAATGCATTTAATATTTCATTTCCCTATTTTTTCATAGCAGCTACTTTCATGCAAGTCCTTTGAATCAGATGCAATAAAATGATACTTTTCATCCTTTTTTGTAGGGCCAAAATTATTTGTTGAATCAGCATATATTTTTTCCAGTTTTGTATTTCCTTCCCACTGTTCAAATTTTTATTGCAAGACTAAAATCTGTATATTATAAATTTCTCCTAATCTTTTTCTAAATATTTTGCAATAGAGCTCTGTTCATATACAACATTTAGAAGTAATCTCACCCTTTCACTATAGTTTTCCCACAGCCTCTAAACATTTTTTATAATGACCAGAGTATACCAAAAAGAACCCTTTTAAATTAGCTCCCTATTCCTTCAAGTTTAAACAATTCCTTTGGGCTTTTTACCCCAGCTAACAAGATGACATATTCCCTACCGGTAATGAACCTTAACATTCTTCATCTATTATTGATTACATTACATTGCCTTGTACTTGATTAGCCCATGGTCTGAACCTATGAATTCTACAGCAATGGCTGGGCTTATCAACTGAATAAATGGGAACCAATTTGAAAGACTGTGGTGGAGACAATGTGAGGGAGGTGGTGGACAAGCTCAAAACACATAAAGGAAAACAGTTTGCGGATGCCTACTCAAGACAAAATTAGGGCTACCTACCAATGAATAACATCAGTAATCCAAAAACTAAAAACTTTAAGTACTAATTCTTTATAATCATTTGAGTTATTACCTAAGAATTAGTGATCCTATTTCTCTACATAATACTTTTATACTGAAATGGTAGACCCTTTCCCTGTACTAGCTCAGATTTCTGAGAATTTTCCAACATGGTAGTGATCAATTATTACTATATTAGTCAGCCAAAAGGAGTGCTGATGCAAAGTACCAGAAATCTGTTGGCTTTTATAAAGGGTATTGTTTGGGGTAGAAGCTTGCAGTTACAAGGCCTTAAAGAGGCCAACTCAAGATACCATAGGAGGTACTTGCTCACCCAAAGTCATTTGTCACATGTTGAAGCAAGATGGTGGGCAATATCTTGCAAGGGTTCAGCCTTCCTCTTTCCTCTTAAGGCTCTGTGGGTCCAGCTTCTTCTGAGCTCAGCTGTAGGCTGGCATAGGGCCTGTTTCTCTTCCCGGGGCCCATTTCTTTCTGGGCTCAGCTGCTCTGTTCTATTCACAAGGTCAGCTGTAAACTCTCAGGCTCATCTCTCTTCCTGGGGCTGCTGGATCCTCTGTGCTCTTCCCCTGTGTGTCTACTTCCTTGTGAGAGTCTGTTTTATTAGCCCAAGAGGGTTGGGACTCAACACTGAGTTGTACTTTCATGATGTGGTTGAATCAAAGGCCTTAATCTTAACATAATATAATCATATGTCTCAGCTGAATCTAATACAATCAAAGGTTATCATGCCCAGAGGAACAGACCAGTTTATAAACATAATCAATTTTATTTTTTGGAATTCATAAATAATATCAAACTGCCACATATACCTTAATCAATTTATTCCTCAACCCAAGTATGAATATTAGCCTATAATTAAAAGAAAATCTGATCCAAAGCATGTTCATAAGCTCCAGAAGGAAAGCAAAGAAACACAGTTTCCTCCAATGCCTACTACCAAACTAAGCAGGGCTGTCTGCCCCCAGCTTTAAGTTTAATCACTCCAGCGCAATGTTTAAAAATGAATAGAAAGATGATAGAAAAATCACCAAATTTTCAGACTTCCTATATCTCCACAGATATAGAAGGAGGAAAAAAATCTAAGAAGGAGAGCAAGTTGATCAGACCTTAGGGCTAGAACCTACTGCTTGAGCAGAGAAAGAGAACGGAGTTCAATATGGGCTCAAATCAGTTTACTCCTTCAGAAGCTTGAAGGCAAGCAAGTGAAAAAGAGAGGTACACATATGTGAAAGACTTTTTAAACAAACTACTCCTGTTGCTAGTAAAAAATGGACCAGTTTCCTGGACTTTGACAAAGTACATTAGACTTTCTGCTACTTGAAATGAAATAGGTGAAAAAGGAGCTATTACTCATCACTGAAATTAACACTATGTCTTCACTGAAAGAAATATGGTTATTTATTGACATTCAGTTTTCTTTACATATGCATTATGTTTGTGTGTATTATTTCAATAACTATATATTGTTTTCATTCCTTAGGTCAGAATAACCTTGCTCTGAATCAAGAATTAATCTCATAAAAATTTTTCAAAGGACATTTTTCCATTTTCCAGGATCAGTTGTAGATTGTATATGAAACTCAAGAAACATCATTATTTTCAGATCCAACCTATCTATAATGCCAAAGGATTAGCAGAAATTGAAAAAAGAAAAAGCATATTAACTTAGAAGGGAAGAACAGTGCTTTAAGCTGGATATCCTTTCTCTACTGGATTATATCAAGTTCCTAAGAACACTTTAAAAAGTTATGAAACATGGCTCATGTAAAAAAAGTAACTATCTGTTTGCTGTACATCATAAAACTGGTTTTCTTAATTGGTACCATCTGCTTAGGAATAAGCTATTTACTTTTCATACCTCTGGTGTCCAAATCCAATTCTCTTTTATCTCCAATTATGGCAGCAAAAGAATGTGTTTTAAATCTGCAGAACAAACTTTCACTAAAAGGAAAAACTTCAATTCTTAAGAAAATGAAAGAAACAAATTTTCTTACAGTGAAAGTTTCTACCTGTAGTCTACCTGTTAGTGTGAAAGAAAATTTAAATCCCATTAGACTGACTCAGAAAACCAATGAGAAACACATGGATCCTCAACCTTTTAAATTTCTTATCAACAAAGAAAACAAATGTAAAGGAAATATACCATTTTTGGTGTTTTTAAACTGTTCTCAACCATATAAAAAGTCATATACAGACAGCATCATGAAAATCTGGGGAAATGAAACTGTGGTACCAGGATATCATATAGTTTTGCTTATTTATGCTAGGTGTTTAGAAAGACTATTCCAAAGAACAGCTAATGAAAGAAAGTAGAAAGCACCATAATATTATTATTCAATAGGACTTTCAGGATACCTATAAAAATCTGACTTGTAAAGTTCTTATGGGTATAAAATAGGTAACTTTTTATTGTCCCAATGTACATTTTGACATGAAAAAAGGCACTGATGATTTTGTTAATACAGAGAATCTAATATGAAAGCTTTTAGTGACAACTTCACCTTCAGAACATCATTTCAGTGGCTTTCCTATGAGAAAATTTTCACCTATACAAAATTCTACTAACAATGGTACATGCCAAAGGATGTCTATCCTCAAGATCAAAACTCAGATTTTTGTTCTGGAACTAGAAATGGGTTTTCAAGATCCTTGGCCTCAAAAATCTATAGATATCTTTAAGCATTCAATCCATACATTTAGAAGATGTATACATAAATTTATGTCTTCAGAGTTTAGGAGTCTCAATAAAAATACCACCTAGAATATCATTCTTTAATTCTTTAATCTACATAAAGTAAAAATTTCTCCATGTGTTTACAATGACCTTACTATGATCTGTGATGGTTAAGCTAATGTGTCAACTCAGCCAGGTAATAGTGCCCAGTTGTTTGGTCAAGCAAGCACTGGGCTAATTGTAATACAAGGACATTTATGGACTTAAGTCACTAGTGAGTTTACTGCATAGATAGCTGATTACATCTACATCAACTAGGGAGATTGCTATCAGCAATGAGTGACACTTCATCCAATCAGTTGAATACCTTAAAAGGGGAGGTGATTTCAGCATTTAGAGAGAATTTCCCAGCTCATCTTTGGATGACCAACCAATGTCTCCCAGAAACTCATCAAGGACCTTTATTGGACTTTCTTTGGAGTCTCTGGTTTGCAGCCTGCCTGCAGAAGCTGGACTTGTACATCCCTACGGATCACATGAGAGACTCTTATAAAATCTCATATTATTGACAGATAACTCCGTTGGTTTTGTTTCCCTAGAGAACCTTGACTAATACCTGGTCACTACATTCTTCCTACTGAAATGGTTATATTCTGGACTCTGTTTAAAGCAGGCAAACATTCTTGTTCTAAATAGAAAACAAATGATGCTGTCAAAAAAGCTTTGCTGAGCTTTATTGGGTATTTGTATTAACACTACAAAATTCAAGGTATAACAAAATTATCAGATCCAGATTTGATTTATTCCTATGTATAATATCAAAACACAAAATAAATGAAAATTGAAAAAAATGATTCATTTATCTGAAGGTTTTGACTGGCTAATGATATTTACTTTAATTCTTAAGGAAATGAAAGAAACAAATTCCTTGTTTCTTTGTGGCTGTAGCTTTGGGAATTAGTTGGATGAATCTAATGGAAGTGAACTAAAATCAAGTGTATAGAAAGAGTGTTAGTTGTTCTGTGAGAATATAATCATGAATAATAATAAATTTTTGCTGTGGTTTTATGTATGTCTCAAAAGTCTTCAAAACCTTTTCAAGATGTAGCTTAATTCCCCTTTCCTTGAGTGTAGGTTGGACTTAGTGACTCATTTCTAACAAAGAGAATAATGCAGAAATAATGGCATGTGACTCTGAAACTGAGAAATAAAAGGCATGTGCTTCTGTTTTGGTCTCTTTCTTTGGGTTCACTCACTCTGGGAGAAGACAAAGTGAGTAGCCCTATGGAGACGTTCCTGTGGTAAGAAACTGAGGTGTCTGGACAACAGCCATACCTGTGAGCCCAGAAGCAGAACCTCCAACTCCAGGCAAGCCTCCAGATGACTGCCACCTCAGCCACCTCTTGACTGCAACCTCATTAGAGACCCGGCTAAGTTGCTCCCAGATTCCCAACCCTCAGAAACCGAGTGAGAGAATAAATGGGTGTGGCTTTTAGCTGATAATTTTGGGGATAATTTGTTGCTTAGCAATAGATAAGTAAAAGGTAAACAGGTAATTATTTTTCCCCTTCCAACATTGTAAAAGGAGAAATAAATCACCAAGTCTTTATGGTCATAAATAGTCCTCTCTTCTTTCACTTACTTCTTCACTTGTTTATTCAGTTATAAACAGTTCTCGCCTGTTCTGCATGAGATTCAAAACAGGGTGTAGTTTGAGACTTAATGACAAACAGTTGCCAAGAACACAGGGGTAGAGGGTTTTTGTTGTATTCTGAGACTCTATACCAATTTTTAAATTCTAATTCCCCATTTTGAGAAGAATAATTTATGACCTTTGTCTTTGTACTAAACCCAGTATTAGAATATCCCTGATATAAAGAAATTAAATCATTGTCAAGCACCAAACTACAACAATGTTAGTCAGGGACATCTGGGTACTGATTCTGTTCTTTTAGAAAAGGATGTATCCTTCTACTATACCAAGGAACTGAGAGAGCCTACAACTGCAAGCAAGAGTCCCATCCATCAGCCCTAAGGGATCGCAGCCCCCTTTCAATTAGAGGTGGAGTGGGCATCACCATCCCAGAATCCTCAGGATTGCAGAATGAGCTATGGACTAGAGTGGACTTACTGGTATTCTACTACAAACTTATTGTGATTCTAGCAATGGAAGAAATTATATCATTTTGTGGAGGCAAAACAAAACAAAACAAAACAAAAAAACACTTTTAATGGGATGTCACAGCTAATTCATATAAATTGTTTAGAATATTGATGAAAACCCCCAGTATGTATTAGAAATGCCAGAGCAAGAATGAGTTTTCAGAACTGGTAAGTTATTTACTTGAATAGACAGAGTTATACCAGCATCTGCTTGCCACTTTCATGGTCTCTAGGGTGTGGCCCTGAGATAGATGCAACTGCTTATGTGGCCGGCTTGCTGTTGCTAAGATTTTATATCTTTGGTTAATTAAATTGGGAGCTATTATAACCTTACACATGCAGGTGCTATATGTGTGATATTCTCCTGCAAATATATAACCTGTTAAATAGTTATCACCATAGTACAATTCATTATTTGACACTTTATTTCAATGGTTCTAAACGTCAAATACGAAAATAATGAGTATTTCACTTTTATGTCCCTCATACCTAACCTAGTAACTGGAAAATAGCAGGTGCTTTATAAATAGTTGCTGTTGTTTCTCTAGAAACACTTTGATTAAAGAAAACATAAATGTATAAAAATCATATAGAGAAGCATCTGTGGCTCAAGCAATTGAGCTCCTGTTCACTATATGGAGGACCCGGGTTCCAGTCCCAAGACCTCCTGGTAAAAAAATAAAAAAATGCATCGCAGACCTGCGCAGCCTGGAGAGGTGCAGGGCCCTGCCCCCATGGCAGAGCGACGCACCAAAAAGACGATCACGCGACCAGATAGAAAAAAAATATCATGTATAAATATTCTTCTCTAGACTTGCCAGGAAATCTTGAGTATTTCAATTTTTTAATATTCCATGGAGCAGATAATCTGTACAAATGTCATATGATAGATTGTTAGACAAGGGCATTTACTTTCCTTCTTACACTTTTCCTCATTCTAAATGTATCCTTGACGATGCTTTATAGTTTATAAAGCCTCCATATATTATACTGTAAAATCTCACTCAATACTTACAAACATTAAATAATATGTAAGTCTTTCAATATACTTTATCTTTTTAATTTCAGATCTACTGAGTGACATGTTTCTGCAAAGCTTTGTAAAAAGAATAAAAAAGGAAGAAAAAAGAAAGTAAAAGATCAATGAGACTAGACAAGATATGGATCAAAGGTGCCTCCAGCGTGCACTCTGTAAAATATTTTTAAATGAGATTTATTCTAATTTGTAACACTTTTACAATACATTATTTTGCTCTTTAGTCAATCTTTTTGTATATCTTAGATTCTGCAGAAAGTGCATATTGAATTGTTAATGAAAATGGTGATAGATTTAATAGATACTACATACATTTGTATATTTTCTTAGCAATTAAGTTTTTGCTTGTCACTAGAAAGAGTTCTAATTAACCCTAAAGGAAAACCTGCGGGTACATAGATAAGGTGTGGACCTAATTAGAATTATACTCTGTAAGGATAACAATATACAAGTGTGACTAAAGCAGAGTGATCAAGGTAGGAGACAAAGACAGAGAGATAACAGGATTCTAGATTTAAATATGGGTTGTTAAAAACCAGAATTTTATTGTAAGTTAAAAAGCCATTGGAAGGTTTTAAGTGACATGATTTGACATGTTTTATAGGATCATCCATGCTTCTGTACTGAGATTAGATTATGGGAGGTAGTGGATAGAAATGGTTAAAGCAAGGAAATGTGTTAGGAAGTTAATACAATAATTTAAACTGAGGACAACAGTGACATGGACCAGGGTTTAGCAGTGGAGAGCATAAGAGTTGGTGAGATTCTGATATGCTTTGAAGGAAGAGCTGACAAGATTTACTAATAATTATGACATGAAATATGAGAAAAAAAAACAGGAAACAAGGATGACTAAGAGGTTACTGACCTACACAAATATCCATATGGCATTATTGTATACTAAAAGTAGAAGATTATAGAGGAAGCAGTTTTGAAATTTTAATTTTAGATACCTATTATATATTTAACTGGAGTTATCAAGATAGCAATTGAAAATGAGTCTGAAATTTAAGAGACAAGTCCAAGTTAGAGATATAAATTTGAGAGCCATCAAAAATAATGTTTAAATCCTTATGACTGTATGAGACCTCCAAAGTGATTATGAATTAGTAAAGAAGAGAAGACATCTAAGAATAAATCTCTGAGGAGCCCAAATTTATGAGATAAGAGAGAGGAGGAGAAACCAGCAAAGGAAATTGAGAAGTGATGGTAACAGAAGTAAAGCAAACTAGAAAATTCTTATGTCCTGAAATCCAAGAGTCCAAGTGTTTCAAGGGAGAGAGGATGCAGTAATATTGCCCTGTCAAGGCCACCAGTAACCTCCACATAGCTAAATCCAACAAGCAATTTCTCAGTCTCACTGGTGGCAGTTGACATAATTGATAATTTTCTTTTATGTCAAAGGAACTCTTCAGACTAATGGGGAAAGGATAAGACTTGATTTGGTATAACAAACCTGAGTATATGTGAGCTCTTATATAGTGCATTATTTTCTATCAAAAAAGAGAGTAGAGCCTAGGTCCAAGAGCCAAAACTGCATATAGGCGCAGTTAATTTCTGAGAGTAAATCAATGTGATTAGATTAGGTGGAAAAGAGTCGTGAAGATTTAACCCACACTACATTAGAGCAAACGGCAAGTCCTAACAAATGTGCTCACATTGAGACTAGGAAAGAAGAAAATAAATGGAGTGATTGTTATGCAAACATACAGCAGAAGGAAAAGAAAGAAGACAACGAGGATAAGGAAGATGAGGAAAAAGCAAAAAGAAAATGTGCAGAAGAAAGAACTAAAAAGAGGACTAGAATTTGGACATTAATGAGCATAAGTGAGGAAGAAAAGGAGACGGGGAGAGAGAGAGAGAGAGAGAGAGAGAGAGAGAGAAAATGTAGCCTGTAAAAGATAGTCAAATATTTTAATTAAAAAGGAAGCATCAAAAGAAACAGAAATAATTACCCATAAGTGCTCATTATAAGAAAGAATTTTAATGAGAACACGATTCTATGAGATGAGATTTTTTAAAAGTGAGTTGTTAAAACAAAAGCATTATGAACAGTGAGACTGCAGTGGAAGGAAATTACTAATTAATTAATAACTAAGTGGAAAACAGAAGAAAAGCTGAGACTGAATTAGTGACCTAGAGGGAGGTCAAAGAAAATCACTTTGAAGGCAGAGAAAATTGTTAAAATAATAATAATAATAAAAGCATGAAAGTAAAAGTAGAATATCTATGACAGAAATGATGCAGTACATCAGAATAGCTCATTCCTTGAAATAGAGACTATATAAAATAAAATATAAAAGTAGAACAGAGAAAGTATTCATAAGGTAATAGGACATTTTTTCCAAAGGAAAGGAAAAAGCAAATCTAATGAATGAAAGGGCACACAGTGTTTCTTGAAAAAAAAAAAAACCTGACACAGAACAATAAATACCCAGACATATGCTAATGAAGTTACTGAACTTCAAAGATAAAAGAAATTTTCAGACATTCCAGCAGAAATATCACATCCTTTACAAATGAAGGTTAAAAACATTATCAAGCTGGCCCCAGGCTTCCAGCTTTTTCCCATTGACACATCCAAGGCCAGAATTCGATAGACCTATTTCCACAAAGTTCAAAGAAAAATAAAGAGCTCTACAAAAATGTTTACTATAGAATTCACCAAAGCTGTCATTCAAGTCTGAAGCAATAGCAGGCATTCTCAAACAGGTAAGAGTGCCAATGAGTTCCAATGAAATTGTCAGGCACAGAAGTAAAATAAAAATTATTCTACATCAAAAGTATACTATATTTTAAAAGTCCAGCCAACCAACAGATGATTTGAGAAACCATGATAAAAGTGATTTTACTCACTGCTAATGAAGATTTACTTCTAAAACCAAGATTAAACAATTGCAGTAAGATAAATGTTATAATGTTGATTTTGGTAAACATAGGAAGGGTGAATGGGAAAATATGTGTATACATTTATTTCAATGTCTTTATTATTAGGGATTCAAAAGACACTGAATTTGGTATATCAAAAAGCAAAAATGTCTCTTACTAAAAGTTATACTAAAGGAACCAAAGGTAGTAAAGATATAAGTAATAACATAATTAACATGTATCAGGAGATGAAAAAGGGAAAAGAATTTGAAGGATGTATATTCTGTCAGCTGTTGACTTCCCAATATTGTCCAACAGAAAAATTGATGTTGATGTTGAGCAAGCAAACCTAAGTTTATCAGACTTATTACAGTAAGGAAGAAAATTACTTTGTAAGAGCTTGAGTTGAGTGTAAGAAAGGGGAGGTTTGTGGCAGGGCTAGGGAGTGGGGTATATGGGAATCCTCTATATTTTTTATGTAACATTTATGTAATTTAAGTTTCTTTAAAAAAATTTTTTTAAGTATATAAAAAAAAGATGACAAAGAAAATAAGAGGAGATTTTGCACAGAGAACTGATTGGGATAGAATATCATTTTCATGAAATAATAGCTTTGCATCATTGGGCACAGAGAGGTAAGCGCCTTGAAGTGAAGATTGTTAAGCATGCTGTTTTGGTTGATTCAGTCTTATATTTGATGAGTAAGTATTTCCTGGTGCAAAAAGCAAAATTATTTTTGCCTAAGCCCAGTATTGTTTGACCATAAAAAGGAAAGTAGGCTTTGTGCTACAGTTATTTAGCACAAAGAAAAACTGTCTTTGGGCTGGAATTTATTAACACAGGAATAGAAAGCATACTGGTTTCAGTTTGCAGTCTCTCATTTGGTCATACGTTAGCCTAACAGGAAGGATTAGCCATTATCATCTGAGGATATGATTAATCCATTTCTGCACTGGTGTTTAATTTGTTACAGTCACATACAGTCATTCTGATGGAAGTTGTTCAACATCTCTAAGAGTCAAGTGTCAGATTTTTCTGTTTATAGTGGATTTTATTATTTTATTTTAAGGGTATTAGATCATTTGATGGAATAGCAACTGTGCCACTGCTTTTAAGACATTAGAGATCACACATTTGGGCAGTTCAATAGAGACAAATACAAAGAGAATAACTATGACCAGAAATTGTAATCAGGTTTTAATCCATAAATCAAGTGAGCCCAGATTAAGCCAACAGAATCCCAAAATCAAGAACCTACAGACCCAGATATAGTACTATAACCTTAATTATTAATTTTATTTCATTATTTCCTGAATCTTTTTAGCAATATGGCAGATTCCAGAAAAGTCTATGGAATTTTTTTTAACTGATTTTTTTTTTTAATTAGAGAAGTTGTGGGGTTCCAGAAAAATCATGCATAAAATATAGGGTTCCCATATATTGCTCTATTATTAACACTTTGCATTAGTGTGGTACATTTGTTACAAATAATGAAGCACGTGTTTATAATTATGCTATTAGCTACAGTCAGTGTTTTAACTTAGGGTTCACTGTATGTGTTTTGGAGTTCCATGGATTTTTAAAAAATTTATTCTAATAACATATATATAATCCAAAATTTCCCCTTTTACCTACATTCACATATATAATTCAGTGCTATTAATTATGTGTTGTGCCACCATCACTATCATCCATTACCAAAACTTTTCCATCATCCCAAATAGAAGCTGTACATTTTAAGCCTTGACTCCCTATTCCTTTACCCCATCCCATCCCATGATAACCTGTATTCTACATTCTGACTTTACCAGTTTGCTTATTCTGATTATTTCCTATTGGTGAGCTTATACAATATTTTATAATTTTTTTTCTTACTATCTGGCTTATTTCACTAAACATGATGTCTTCAGTCTTCATCCATGTTGTTGAATGTATCAGGACTTAATTTCTTTTTATGGTTGAAAAATATCTCGTGTATATAACAAGTTTTACTTATCCATTTATCAGTTTATGGACACGTGGTGTGGTGGTTTGAAGCTGTCTGTACCAAAAAAAATATTCTTAAATTTAATCCATTCCTGTGGGTGTGAACCCACTGTAAGTAACAACTTTTGATAAGGTCACTTTAGTTAAAAAGGTGTGGCCCACCTCCATCAGGATGGGTCTTAATCTTATTACTGAAGTAATTTACAAGCATAGTAAAGTTCAGACACACAGAGAAATAAATACACAGGAAGAAGCTGAAATCAACAAAACTCAGAAAAGAGAGCCATGAGCAGCTGCCATGTGAATTGCCATCTGACAAGCCAAGGACCAATAATCACCAGCAGCCACACCCAGACCTCCCCTCCCCTCCCCCGCCCTGCCTTCAGAAAGAAAGCATCGCCTTGATCGCTTGTTTTGGGTTTTCTTTTAGCCTCAAAACCATGAGCAATAAATTCCCATTATTTAAGCCAACCCAAGGTTTGGTATTTGCATGAGAAGCCTAAGAAACTAAAGCAGGTTTTGGTACTAAGAGAGTGGGTTGCTGCTATTGCAAATACCAAAAAAATGTGGAAACACTCTGGAATTGGGTAATGGGCAGAGGCTGGAAGAATGGCGAGGTGCTTGGTAGAAAAGGCCTAGATTGCTTTGAAGAGACTGTTGTAGAAATATGTACACTAAAGGTACTTCCAATAAGGCCTTAGACAGAAATGATGAATATGCTATTGGAAACTGGAGGAAAGGCAATCCTTCTTGTAAAGTGGCAGCAAACTTAGTGAAATTGAGTTCTGATGTAAGGTGGAAGGCAGAACTTTAGAGTGATGAACTTGGATATTTAGCTCAGGGGATTTCCACGCTAAATGTGGAAAATATTAGCCTGGTTTTTCCTTGCAGCTTATAGGAAAAGATGAGAAAAAGGGGCTAAGCTGAGAGCTGAACTCCTGGACACAAAGAAACCAGATATTGGTGATTTGGAAATTTCCGAGTTTCTGGAAAGCAAGTCCCCAGAGAACAGTGTTCCATGTGAGGGCTTAACTGAACATGGAACCTGTTAGCAATTTCTGTTCATGTCAGGATTGTAGGTTCAGTTATCTAGGAAGGATTTGTGGAAAGTCCTACTGTCTGATAATGTGGACCCCTGTGAACTATATACAAAACTAAAATTTTTTTTGCATAACTTGTATGAATGGAACTACTGCCAGCCTGGACTAAAAGGGGCATACAAGGGACAATTTAAGAAAAATCACTCCAAGAGCAGAACCATGGAAGCTGAGATGACTGAAGATATCTCAGGCCAAGAAGTGGGCCCTGCCACGAGGGTGGTAAGGTGAATTTGCCCTGGCACTTGGCAAGCCTTCTGCCCCAATGTTCAGAAAGAGTGCTGCCACCCCAGTGCTCAGAGAGGGTGGATACTGTGCCCAAGGGGTTTGAGAAGAGCCTGGCCACCATCCTAAAGCTTAGAGAGGGTGGAACATTCCCCCCAGTGTTCAGGGAGAGCATGGCCACTGGACAAAAGCTTGGAATAGGTGGCCTGCTGCTCCATCAGCCCAGGAACACAAAACATCTTTCCATAGATGACTCCCAGACTTTGAAATCTAATGGAGTATGCCCTGCAGGGTTTTGGAATTGTCTGGGAACTGTGACCCTGTTTTCCTTCCAATTTCTTCCTATGGGAATGGCAATGTTTATCCTATGAATGCCCCTCCATTGTATATTGGAAGCAGATAACTTGTTCTCTAGTTTTCACAAGTCCACAGACAGAGGGGAATTGTGCCCCAGGACAGACAATACCTATAACCAATTTCAAAGAGACACTACTTAGCATTGTATCTGAAATTATTTAAGGCTTCTGGGATATTGTGATGGAATGAATGTATTTTGTGTACGAAAGGTACAGAAGGTGGAGTGATGTTGGCCTGGAAGAATGAATTATGGCACTTTCACTCTTCTTCAAATTTTTGGAAGAGTTTGAGCAGGATTGATGTGAATTCTTCTTCGAAAGAATGGTAAAAACCCAAGTGAAGCCATTTGGTCCCGGCCTTTTTTTACTGGAAGGTCTTTGATTACTGATTCAATCCCTTTCCTAGTTATTGCTTTGATGAGATCTTCTATTTCTTCTTGAGTCAGTGTAGGTAGTTTGGGTGTTTAAGAATTTGTCCATTTCATCTAGGTTATCTAATTTGTTGGCATACAGTTATTAATAGTATCCTCTTATAGTACTTTTTGTTTCAGTGAGGTCAGTGGTAACAATCCCCCTTTTCATTTCTGATCAAGTTATTTGTATCCTATTCCATTTTTTCTTGTTAGTCTAGCTAAAGGTGTGTCAATATTATTGATTTTTTTCAAAGAAGTAAGTTATGGTTCTGTTGACTATTATTATTATTATTATTGCTATTATTATTATACTATGTTTTATTTATTCTGCTCTAATCTTTGTTATTTTTTTATCCATTCAATCAGGTTCGGTCTTTTGATTGGGGAGTTCAATCCACTAACATTCAGTGTTATTACTGTAAAGGCATTACATACTTCATCCATCTTGTCCTTCGGCTATCTGTTGTCATACCATTCTATTATCTGTCTACTCATCCTTTAATTAACCCTTCTTAAAAATCTTCATTTCTGAAGTCCTCCAAATCTCTCACCCTTGTTTTTTCTTTACAAGTTGCAGCACTTCCTTTAGTATCTCTTGTAAATCTGGTCTTTTGGTAACATATTCTATCAGCTTTTGTTTGTCTGTGAAGACTTTAATCTTACCCTCATTTTTGAAGGACAGCTTTGTCAGATACAGAATTCTTGGCTGGCAGTTTTTCTCTTTCCATACCTTAAATATATCATACTACTTTCTTCTCTCCTCCATGGATTCTGAGGAACAGTGTGCACTTAATCTTATCAAGTTTTCTTTGTAAATGAAGCTTTGCTTTTCTCTTGCTGCTTTTAGAATCCTCTATTTCTGATATTTGTCATTCTGAATAGTAGGTGTCTTGGGATAGGCCCATTCAGATTTATTCTGTTTGGGGTGCATTGTCCTTCTTGGATATTGATATTTATGTCCTTCATAAGGGTGGGGAAGTTTTCTGCCATTATTTCCTCAAATATTCTTTCTGCCCCTTTTCCCTTCTCTTCTCCTTCTGGGATATCAACAATGCGACTGTCTGTGCATTTTGCATTGTCATTCAAATTACCTGAAACTCTGTTCCATTTTTCCATTCCCTTCTTTTTCTGTTCTCCTGTGTTTTCCAGTTGGTTCTGTCTTCGAAGTCACTAATTCTCTCTTCAAGCAATTCACATCTGCTTTAATGTGCCTCTAATGTGTTGTTAAGCTCATCCATCATGTCTTTCATTCCCATAAGTTCTGTTACTTTTCTTTGCAGGCTTTCAAATTGTTCTTTATGCTCTCCTGGTGTCTTCTTAATAACCTTTAATTCTTTAGTCATATTTTCTTTAAGTTCTTTGAAGTAATTTATGAGAGTTGTATAATTATCACTGATTAATTGGCTTAAATCTTGTATCTCTTCAGGATACTTGGTTTGTTCTTTTTCCTGGGCCATCTCTTCCTGTTTCTTAGGATGGCTTGTTATCTTTTTTGCTGAAGTCTAGCCATCTGAATACGCTGGTGAATTTACTCCAAATAGCCAATTCCTCTCTTTTTCACAACTCTTCTTTTATATTTGGTTCAACTTAGTCTCAGTCTTTAAAATTGCCCAGCTTAAGTTTTCAAAATCAGGCCAGGGACTCACTAGTGTGGCACAGATTTTTCTTCCAGGGGTTGGATACAGATAGCATCAACAGTTTTTGTCCATGCAATTTTCAGACCAGCCAGCAGATGGCGCTAGTCAGTGCACCTTTTCATGGAGGTATTTCAGTCTTGGCTTCCAGATCAGAGATTCAAAGGGGGCTCTGCTGGCCAAAATTCACTGAAGAAAAGCACCCCAACCTCCCCTCTCTTTTCCCTTGAAACAGCTGACAGGGAAGAAGGTGTCTGTTCCCCTCTCAGTTGGCTGCAGGGAGTCAGGTGTTTTACCTCAGGTTAATATCTCCGGGGTGGGGGTGGGGAGCTCTTTCCGGCCAACATGGGCGTTTGGAAACTCATGTTTTATTTTTTCAGCTTTTTTGTCTCTCTGTCCCTCACCCTCCTGGGAGATGTTTAGCACTTTCCTGGTTTCCTGACCCCCAAATCACATCCCTCAGAGAGTTTTTGGCTCTTTCTCTGTTGTTTTTGTGAGATTGTTCAGCTCTGTTACTCCATTGCCATCTTCTCACAATCCTCTGAACATTATTATTATTTTTTTAATCTTTTTCTGATATATCCACAGTCTTCTTCTTCTTTATTGATATTTTCTGTTTTTTTAATCCTGATCTTTTGATTGGACCAACATTTCTTGTTTTCTTTGTCTTGCAATGTTTTTTACACACTGTACCTTTTAATATGTTAAAATATTAACTCTGGGATTTATTCCCTGAGATATATGTTTCTTGAGTTTGTATCCAGCTAGTGATATGACAGAGAATAATCTTTAATCCAACATTGAATCCAGAATCTCTGCTTAGTGGGCCCATCAATAAATTTAGCCTGATGCAACTTTATGTTCCTTCCACCATTATCCCACACCCTTAGTATCCATTCCCACTCCCACCCCCTAATTTCTCTCTATATAAATTGGAACAATCATGAAGTTATTTTGGGGTATAGTGTACTTCCTCCTGGGTCACACTTTGTATCTCACCTTTTGGGGTCTATTGGGACTTTATTCTAGCTATAGGTCTGGAAGAAAAGAGGATTGGTGGGTGTGGGTGATGAGAAGGATTACAAGTGTCTTACAAGCCAATTACCTCAGGGCATTTCTTTGCAGTTTCATCTGGTGAAACATGATTACTCTCCTCAGGTGGCAGTTGGGTGGCAGACTCCTTAGGGCAGATTGGGGATAGAAAGCTGTTTCCTCAGGGCATATCATTACAGGTTTATCTGGCAAAGACTCAGTAAAATTTAGGGTTTCTATGACCCCACTGCCATCGTTATCAACCCATATGTCCCCATTCCAATTTTCAGAATCCCATTCCTTTCGAATCAATGTCCTCATTTTAACAGCAGACAACCTGCAAGGTTGAGAATTTCGTTTCTGTTGTAATTTATACAATGAGACTATAGGTTTTGTTTTCAGAGATCTCTACTCTGTGGCTACACAAAGCAAAATTTTCCTTCAGGGCACACATATAAATCTTTACAACCTTCATACAGAATTTAAGTAGCAAATTTGAAGCCTTCAGCTCATCCCTTTCCTTATAACTATATCCAGCATATGTAGGAAAAATCAGCCAACATCATTATACCTTTTAATTCTACAAAACTCTGCTCAGATGTCAAAAACACTCTCACCCAGAGCCTTGCTCTTGTAAGCATGTGAGTAGCTTTATCCAGTGGTGATATTTTGTGTATCTTTATTGCTAGCTCATGCTATGGACTATCAGGGGCATCTTGATTATTGGAAAAGAGTCATTAGTGTCTTTTTATTGAATCAGAGTTGAAACTCAAGAACCAATTCAGAAATTTTATTTTTAAGATTCTCTTCATCTTTTTAGAATATTAATAAAATTGTATTTCAGTATACTTAAATTTTCTTTGTAATCCTAGAAACTCTCTTTTCCCTCAGAATATAGTGCATGTCTGACCAGTATCCCCCACTTGTGCACGAAGTATTTTTCCTGCTTTGACAAACCGTTTTTCTCGTCACGCCAACCCTTAATAATAAGGGCTTCAAGAATAAGAATATAGTATTTGTTTCTCAGAACTGCTATCACAAATACCATAAACTGGCTAAACAACAAGAATTTATTGGCTTACGGTTTTCAGTCTAGAAGAAGTCCAAAATCAAGTTATTGGCAAAGCTTGCTTTCTCCCCAAGGCTGTCATGCTTTGGTGCTGGCTAGCACCAATTCTGGAGGTTCTTTAGTTTATATGCCTGCCTCCCATTACATGGCAAGGTCCTCTCCTTTCTGGCTTCTGTGACTTCTGTGTTCTCTTCATAAGGTCTTGAGACCTATCCTCATCAAGTTGGCCCACACCTTAACTAAAAATAACACCTTCAAGAAGTCCTGTTTACAATGGGTTCTCACCCATGGGGATGTGGATTAAGATTAAGAACATGTCTAAATCACAGTACATAATTCAATCTACTATATTATCCAAGTCATGCACATTGAGTTATTCCTAAAATATTTTATACTGGAACTAAGTAAAAAAGCATTTTTTCACCATGGTGGTAAAACTTGGAAGAATGGAGTCTTAGAAGAGCAGCCAGTGAGATAGAAGAAAACCAGTGTGATGTCTTAATACAAGTGAACAAAGAGAGATTCATCTTTCTCAAATACTGTTGACAGGTCAAAATAAATACCTCCTATTGATGTTTCAACTTGTTAATGCAGAGATGGAATGTCTTTGATGAGAGATATTTCAATATACTGGTAGAAGCAAAAGATTTAAGAAAAAATTGGACAGAAAATGGATGGAGAGGAATTTTAGATAAAGATAACTTTCTCAGGGAGTTTTGCTACAAAGAAGAGTAGAGAAATAGTGCACTAGCTAAAGCAATAGTCAAGGTGTCTTTATTTTTTTTAAAGATGGGAGAACAATAGCATGGTTTGGGTTCTGAGGGAATAATCAATTAGAAGTGAAAACACTGTTGAAGAAATGTTCTTAAGTAGATGTGAAGAGAAAGTCTGAAATGAGACAAGGGGCATCTGATCCATTGCAAAAGAAAAATGGGCAGAACTGGTGGATTTACTTCATCATAAATATGCAGGTGGGCTAATTTGAAAGGTCTATTCTGATGACTTTTCTTATGAAATAGAAGAGTAAGTTCATTTGGTTGGGACTGAGGATGAAGGAGAAAGCATTAGAGAATTGAGGAGACACTATTTAGGAGAGTAGGAAATAAAATGATCTAGAGAACTGTAGTATTATTTCTAGAAGTATTTAAAAAATGTATGAATTTTTTGATAACCAATTTTAACCTTGTGCCACATGTTTTAGACAAGATAAACTAGATTTTGTAGAAGTAACAAACAATCCCCAGTTCTTAGTAGGCTTAAGCTGCCAACATTTATTTCTCACTCATATTATATGTCTGCAGGTTGGAGTTAGTGGTGGTGGGGAGCGGGGAGAAAGGGCTCTGTTCCCCCATGGTCATTCGGGGACCAAAGTTCATAAATACTCCACCCAGAACAGTGACATCCTGAAGGACCTTATGTGTTTCAGCTAGAAAGTGACACATGGTCACAAACCATTGACACAATGAGTCACCTGGCCTTGCTAAATCATAAGAAGACTGGAAAATGTGGGAGAGCATATTGATTTACAACGAGCAGAAAATCTCTCCACCACTGCATGGTGAAGTCACAGATAGAGAGTTGAATTTAACTTGAGTTATAAAGAATTTCCAATTAATTATAATGAAACAAGAGAAGGACAAGAGATTTAAGGGTATATTGAGGGAGTTATTGTAATGATTAACAATAAAAATGTAAGCTTGGAAAAGAGGAAAGGGAGGTCAAAAAGGAGAGGTAAAGAGGGAAATTGAATGGACAGCAGTTCTCAGGAGCCAATGGGTTGTTGTGAGCATGTATCTACAAGAAGAAAGCCTGAAAATCAGGGGTAGAACAAAGCGTGGAATTCACATAAACTATAGGAAAAATTTTGTGCTTCAATAGATAACTATGTAACATCTATAGATCATCCTTGCAGGTGACCAGATTCTAGCTCGATTTATTGCCTTTGAGCTATTTTGCAATTAAACATAAATTGTAACTAACTGAGAGATATGTACATTTTGTCATGTGTGATAATAATTTAACTGACTTCTCCTTTGTGGAAAAAAAATTTCAATATGCAATTCATCTTAATGTTCCTTTGCTTCATATAAAGTTGCACTGTTTTGACTTTTCCTTTGAACCAGTTATAATGTCTGTCTGATTTCTTCATATTATATGAATAAAATGCATTCTTTAACACATGCTTATTTTATATCTGTATGAGAGTTGTTATTTTAACCTATTTTTGAAAATTATTTTTAACAGTACTGAGATTCTTGTTATCGCCACTTTTGTTCTTCAGTTCAGACGGACTTCAGAATGAAGAAACGCAACCTCAGTACAGTCAAACATTTATTTGATTACAGCTGAGTGTGGTGACTCGAACCTGGTCGGGGCACTGGTGAAAGCACCCTCAGTGTTACAGCTCAACCCTGGCCAAGGCGCTGATGGAAGCACCCTCAGGGGAAAGATGGAGGCGAACAACTCGGCGCTGCGGCTCAGCTCCGTGTTGCAGCTTGGTGTTCATCTGGCCAGGGTGAAGATGGAAGCATGCCCAGGACTTTGGAGCTATGCTAGATACAGGTTTACTATGTCACCGCCCTGGGGGTGAAGCCCCAAGTTTCAATGCTCTGATTGGTCAATCACTGGGTCCATGTGAAGGCATTGATTAGGTTTTGGAGACTAGATTAGCATTTTATGTTGATGAGGTATGCTAACTGGGAGGCATTGATTGGTTGATTATTAATTAGGGTAAGGGATCCTATTGGTTGAAAAATACCTTATCCTGTTGGTTGTCTAAGGATCCTTCTGCCTAGGGGTCACAGTTCAGTTACCAGCCCACTCCTTCATTTTCCCTTTTTTCTTTTATGGGAGACAGGGTACAGTTTCTGAGTCCAGTTACTTCCTCCTGTATGGGGATGTAGTTAAAAAGGGGGGTGGGTGGAGCAAAGGGTCAAACAAAGGGTCTGGCTGCCCGATCCAGTTTCCCAGGGCAAGTTGGAGTACAAACTGAAATTTAAGGGCCTGCAATCAGGAAGAGATGAGTTTGGTGAGAGCATTGAGAAGGGGTGGGGCAAAGAGGAGAAGGAGCAGGATGACTATTAGGGGGGTTACAAATGGGAGGAAGATAGGTAGGATCCATCGCTGTAGAAAAGAGTTGGAATTGTCCTCTTGCTTCCACTTTTCAGCATCTTACTTTGCTTCTTGGATTATATCTGGGTTTTTCCCAGCCTATTAACATAAAAACAGCATTCCTCTCCCAGGAATGCACAGGTGCGCTCCCTGCATTGCCAAGAGGGCATCTAGAGCCCTTCTGTTCTGGAGGACCACAAGTGCCAGAGATTGGTGTTGGGCCTCCAGCTCCTCCAGCCCTTGAATTAAGCAGTCATTGACATGCTGGATTCAGGCTGAGAGCTTTACAAGGCATCAGAGGCAATTCCTAATCTGGTTGTTCCTGTGCCTATTCCCGCAAATATTCCTGCTATGGTTAACAGAGGGACAAGGGGCAACACTTGTATTGCTCTAACGGCCTTCACAACCTGGAGTGGAAGCTGGACTGGGATAGTGTCATTCATGATCCTCATTGCAGGAATGAGGAAGCCGGGAGTACAGATGCCAGACCTTGATGGAGGGAGGACGCGGTAAGTGGACCCACCACAAATAAAAAAGAACCCAGAATTAATAGGGAAAGACAAGAAGAAAGAAATGGTCACCTCAAGCTCTAGCCTACCCTTATTACCACCATCTTATCACTAAGGGTGGTGGATATGTTTACCTGAATTTCAGACTGGGAAAGAAGGAACCCCATATTAGGGTTAGTGACAACAGTATTATTCCCCATTTCAGGCCAAAGGTAGCCCCTGATGTGGCCCCAGGCTAGAGTTATGTTTTTAACATAGATCTTGTGGCAAGTATTCTGAGTTTAAGTGGTGTTGATGAGGTGGTATTTGTTTGAACGTTGGCTACCAGGCCTGCCCTGGCAAAATGCCCAATTGGTGTTGGTATTATCCTGTAGGGTTGAGTTATCCCATTGGACTGTAGCTAGGGCCACTTGATGGGTTTGCTAGCCATCCCCCAACACAGGCCTAAGTGGTTGCTTAGAGATTTGGATGGTGTGTATGCAGGTGTTCAAGGAGTCTACCTGGGGATCTGTCTCATTATAGGAGAAGCAAAAGGGGAATATGGTCCCAGAGGTGTTTAGTTCAGTATATAGTGGGTCAGTAAATAAGAAGCTAAGGCTTCCTGCTCTGTATTGGATGTTGGCTTTCTCTAGCTCTGACTGTATGTCTGCAGATTGGGAGGAGCATATCGTTTGCCAACCTTCCTTCAGCCCCAGAAAGGAAGAGGTCTCTGGCTTGAAGTAATCAATTCTTTTCCCCGTGGTGTGTACTCACCCACTACTTTTAACTAGTAGGATCCCTGTTACATTCATTAGTTGTTTGACCCACAGAGATGGGGGTGAGGGGTAGGGAACAAGGTTTTGCTCCTGCCCATATAGAGCCAGCAGGAAGATAAGTTGTAGAGGGTAATGGCCCCTTCAGCCACTGTGGAGGATAGATGAGAGTGTAAAGTGGCTCCAAAAGCCAAACCCAGCAAGAATATGTAGGAGCAAGAGAAACAAACCATGATTGCACTTAGAGAAAGAGAAAGATATACAAGAGGAACACTAAAAAATATTTCACGGAAAGGTCCGGCAAGGAGGAGGTTGGCGTCTTCAACATCAAGCGAACTTTTTCTGGAACAAGAACTTGAGATCTGGATGGGCTCACAGGAATAGGTAGGGGCCTCCGTAGTTTCAGCAGCAGGGCTTATAATGATAAAGGGTTTGACATGGGTGATGTGAATCCAGGAGGGGAAGGAATTCAGTTTTACAGCAGTTGGAGTACTAAGAGTGACTTCGTGAGGGCTCTTCCAGCAGCCTTCTTGTGGGATATCCATGGCCACCTGTAACGTAGTCTCCATTGACTTCAGGAGCACAACCAGAGATGCAGTAGATACCCTTATTGTTTTAAGGGTCAGTGACCAATCTAGCCAATAACTCAAATGGAGAGGCAAAATGCAGTGCATTGAAGACCTGGTTCAGATGTACAAGAGATTTTGACAGTGCTAAAGTCTATCTCTTTGGATTTTTATACATTTTTTAAACACTTCCAATGCAATGTGTAACATATCAAATAAACTTAACTTTTTAGTACTTTGCTTTTCACTTCTACACCTTTACCATGAAGATGTTAATTAACAGGTATTTTACTTTAGCAGCACAGGAAAAACTATTTTTTCCATTATTTTATGAAAACTGAAGATTCCCATTGGAATCAAGATTATCTTTCCTTACCACCACTTGAATATGCAGATTGAGGTGGTCTCTGACAGGTTTTCCTGTTATGAAGTTACTTTTTGTTATTAGCATCAATTCAATTTCTGTTTAATAATGACTTCTTGGAACTAGCCATTTATATTTCAGTTAAAACAATGCTTCTACAAACTTCTTATAACTACCCATGACCATATAGACTATAGTTACTTCATCTCAAGACAAATTTCACCTTCACAAAACACATTCCCTTACTTAATGCTACTTTCCACAATACCTTCTACAACTTGCCATTTGCATTCAAGTTTTGTCCTACATACTTCCATTCTGATTTTATGAAAACCAGCCATCTTATCCTAAGACAAAGCATATACCTTTTAAACAACCTTACCAAATATTAGTCAGCACTCCCATAAACTTTTCACTTCTTTCCATATCCATTTAAGTTTCATATTCCTCATTCTGTTTTGTGAAGAAAAATAAACTATTCATTTCAATTTAGGCAAAAACAATTTTTGTTTGTTTTTTTCACAAAGAAGTTTGTAGTAATATCATGAGTCAAAACTTACAATTCATCATTTCAAAGATTTCTATACTTATTTATCAATATAAGTGCTTATTTAATTTTTGACCATTTGAATAGGGCTCTTTTAAGAATTTTCACTTGTCAGTTTAATATTACCATCCAGAGGTATCAAAATATACACTGACACTGAACAAACAGACAAGCACAAAAGGTGTTAAGACACACCAACAGAAACCAAAAGAAACAGGAGGGATCCTGTTTCCCTCAATGGCAGGTGGTGTTCAAGGATATCCTGCTTAGGAGGACCAAGCATATCTCTCTATTCTTGGAGTTCTAGGAGAGTAGCATAAAAGGCAGGATGTAGGGGATCTCTGTCCACTTGCCCTCTCTTTTGCAAAAAAGATTGAGCTGTAAAATGGTGTCATAGTTCAAAGTCCCATTATCTGGCTACTGCTCTTCAAATTCTAGTTTGTATTGAGGTCATTTTACATTACACAAGAATATCATTCGTTTGCATTTCAAGTCAGACAAGCCAAAATCTTTCTAGTGTGCAAAAAGTACAACTGAAAGGGGAATCCTGGGGTTGGATTCTCCTTGTCCCATCTCACCACCGACCTTGGAGGCCAACGACCTAGGAGGCCAAGTGGAGGAAAGTGCAACAGAGAGACGTGCTCACTTTACCCGCCTATCCACCACTTCCAAACTGGCAGAAGTGGGGGTGGGGCCTGGTATGTGGGGACAAGGAGAAGATTCACCCGGCCAGGATACTGCAGTGCTGCAGGGATTGATTGTGCTGATCTTGGTTGTGTAGATCTGAGTCACAGCAACAAATCTTGTTGCCACTTTTGTTCTTCAGTTCAGACAGACTTCAGAATGAAGAAACGTGACCTCAGTACAATCAAACATTTATTTGATTACAGCTCAGTGTTGCAGCTTGAACCTGGTGGAAGCACCCTCAGTGTTACAGCTCAAGCCTGGCTGATGCACCAGTGGAAGCACGCTCAGGGCGAAGATGGAGGTGAACAACTTGGTGCTACGGCTCAACTCGGTGTTGGAGCTCAGCTTGGTGTTCATCTGGCTGGGGCAAAGACTGAAGTTCACCCAGGGCTTCAGGACTGCACTAGATATAGATTTACTGTGTCACTGCCCTGAGGGTGGAGCCCCAAGTTGTGATGCTCTGACTAGTCAATCACTGGGTCCACACGAGAGCATTGGTTAAGTTTTGGAGACTAAATTAGCATTTTATGTTAATAAGGTGTGCTAACCAGGAGACATTGATTGGTTGATTATTAATTAGGTTGAAAAATGTCTTATCCTATTGGTTGGCTTAGAATCCCTCTGCCTAGGGGTCACAGTTCTGTTACCAGCCTGCTCCTTCAATTCTGAAAGAATTTATTTCAGTTATTGATATTGGTAAATTCCAAAAAATGATCATGGGAAAGAATGTGTGAGGAATTTTGGAGGATATGATCATTTCAGGTGGGGATATCCAGAAATTAAGCAATCAAAGAAATGGAAGACTCATTTACTACATGTTGAAGCCATCAAGAATTAAACAGGAATCATGTTGGAGAATCTTAATTCAGGAGTTAAAATATCCAAGTGATGAATACGAGATTGGTAAATTATATGGGTAGAGGTGAGGTGGGGTGCATCTGGTGGCATGAGATTCAAAACTGGAAGGGGTGAGGGAAGAGAAAAAGATAGGGAAGAAGCCACCAGTATCAAGGCCCAGTGGGGTAAGGAGTATGGAAGAAAAAAGTAGTCACTATTCAGGCCACAGAGAAAACCATTTCCTAAGAGAAAATCTGGGCTCCTTTTAAAGCAAAAAGATGAAGAGAATATACAGAAAGGAGGTTGAAAATGTTACAGATTTTGCTAATGAAGGAGAATGCATTGCAGAGGGCACAATCAAATGCTTTCAGAAGTTGGGGGTGGTAGGAGATGGGAATGAACATATATGGAAGTGAATGACTGCCTTGGGGCTATTGTAGAGATGGAGATAAACAAGAAAAAGAACACAGTGAGATTAAGCCGGATCTTCTGGCTAACTCCTGAACATAGCACAGGTATACAAAGGAAAACATTCCCAGTGAACATCAGTTTCCCAAGACAGAAGTTTGATTTTCAGAGAGAGTAGCAGTTTAAATCCTGGTTGTGGGAAGCAGGTGTGGCTCAGTGGATAGAGCCCCCGTTTACCATATGGGAGGCCC
>JAQZBX010010781.1:0-43774 GCA_029593785.1 Cabassous unicinctus
AGTGGTAAGATAGAAAAATCAGTAGTGTTTCTATACATTAGTAATGAGCAATCTGAGGAGAAAATCAAGAAAAATTCCATTTACAGTAGCAACTAAAAGAATCAAACATCTAAGAAAAAAATCAAACAAGGATGTAAAGGACCTATACACATAAAATTATAAAACATTACTTAAAGTTATATAAAAGACCTAAATAAACAGAAGGACCTTCTATATTCATAAATTAGAAGACTAAATGTTGTTAATATGTCAATTTTAGCCAAATTCAAATCAATTCAATTCCAATAAAAATACCAATAGCTAGCTTTGCAAAAGCAGAAAGATCAATTTATCATATTTATTTGGAAGGGTAAGAGGCCACAAATAGCCAAAAAATATCTTGAAAAAGAAGAATGATGTTGGAGGACTCATACTTTCTGACTTTAAAGCATATTTCACAGTTACAGTGGTGATAAAGGCATGGTACTGGCATAAAGAAAGATATAGCCACTAGTGGAATCAGATTAAGAGTTCAGAAATGGACCTTCACAACCTTGGCCAATTGATATTTGAAATGGTTGGCAAGTCCACATAAATGGCACAGAATAGTCTCTTAAGCAAATGGTGTTGGGAGAAATGGATACCCATATCCAAAAGAATGAAAGAGTACCTCTCCTTCACACCTTATACAAAATTAACTCAAAATGGATTAAAGACCTAAAAATAAGAGCCAAGACCATAAATCTCCTAGAAGAAAATATATTTAAGCATCTTCCAGATCTTGTGGTAGGCAACTGTTTCTTAGACTTTAGACCTAAAACACAAGCAATGAAAGAAAAAAATAGAGAAATTGGACCTCCTCAGTTATAAAACATTGCTTGAAGACATTTCTTTTAAAAAAAAAAAAAAAACACTATATCACAAATGTTCCTTGGTTTGGAAAATTGAGTGAAACATCTTTCACTCTCCTCTATGCACTTCTGTTTACTTACAAATCACTGTTTAAATGAAACATTTTCTTGGAAAGCCATGAATCACATATGTTATTTAGCTTAAAAATTGTGTGAAATGCATGTTTCACTCACTTTTATGCCTTTATCTCCCCTTACAAACATTGGTTAAATGCAAATTTTTGTTAGAAATTTGTTAATCACATTTGTTACTTAGGTTTCAAAGCTTAGTGAAATTCATACTTCTCTCCTCATTTTCATGCTCTTATTTCCACATACAAACCCTTTTAAAAAATAAAACTCAAACACTCCTGCTGTTTGAACAGGATGGCAGTGTATGGTGTTTCATGTTTCAGCCCCCTCACAGAATATTTTAACAATTAGAAACACTTGCAGACTCATCTAACTATCTGAAAGTTGTGGAAAGAGTGAAAGGTTAAAGTAACTGTATGAGTGATGAGTTAAGAAAGCACAACTAAAAAACAGTAAGAGAAGGTTGTAGTACCATTGCTGGCCCATTCACAAACCACTCTGTAATGCAGTGTTGCGCTGGTCTATGCTCTCATTGTGTTTCCCTGGCTGTTTTTTGGAGGGAGGAGATTAACTCTTATGAATTTATTGGGTTGCCTATATGTCAGTGCCATTCCATGGGTTGCCGTCTGAAAGACTTAGCCAGAGAATTTGTCTCTGGCTCACTCACCCAGAATTACCCTGCAGGTGGAATCAGCTTATTTACAGCTAATGTAGTTTAAGAAAGAAGGAAGCCATAGTTGCATGGAACAAAGGATTACTGGCTTTAAGATATACATTAAGGCACCCAGGATGTAGGGACAGTCTTTTTCATAGGCAGTAGAGAGGTCATTCAGATCCCTGTAAGTAGGGGAATAGTTAAGGCTATGAGTGTATGCCAATGAAAATACACAGGATCAGAAAAGGCAACAGGGACCTCATACTTTTGTCTCAGTCTCATCTCCGTGGTAGAAGATCTAGACTTTGAAGGAGAACACCACACCAGCCAACACAGATATTTACAAAGAGTGTGAAAGATTATATTTGCATATTATTAGCTTTTGGTACTCAAGAAAATCTCTGTTATATTGCTAGTTGGGTACCAATTTAAGGAATAAACTCCTCAGGGACTAAAAACACCAGAAATAGCATGAAAATTTTAAAATGTGCAGTATGCAACAAAGGATCATAAGACAAACAAACAGAGAAACAATTAAAGTATATAAGTAAAAGAATGAATGAAAATATGAGCCTCTAAATAAAAAGATAGACTTTTTTCTAAATAAAAGAACCAAACAGAAATACACTACATAAAAATCACATTACTTAAAATATTCCTTAGATGCTTTCAAGAGCAGATTAGCACTGACAGAAAGAATCCATGAACTCAAAGATAAGACAAACAAAATGATATAGGCTGAGGATCAGAAAGAAAAAAGAATGAAAAAAATGTGAGCAGATCCTAAGAGATCTGTAGGACAACATTATACATACTAATAAAAGTATTATGGGAGTCTCAGATGGAGATGATTAAGAAAAATAAGATGAAGGAATATCCAAACAAATAATGGTGAAAAACTTCACAAATTAAATTAAAGAAATTAATGTACACATTCAAGAATCTCAATGGAATCCAAATATGATAAACCTGAAAAAAAACCTTCCAAGATACAATATAATCTAATTGTTTTATGCCAAGGAAAAGTAGAGAATTCTGAATGCTATAAGAGAATAGCAAACTGTCTGTATAATGGTGCCTCAATAAAATCATGTTCTGATTTCTCATCAGAATCCACGGAAGCAAGAAGACAGTGAGAGAAAATACTCAAAGAACTGATAGAAAATAATCGCCAGGCAAGGATTTTTCTCTCATAAGATTGTTTTACAAAAATCAGTGAGAGATGAAGACATTCCGAGGTAAACAAAACCTGAAAATTCATCACCACTAAATCTTCCCTACAAGTGTGAATAAAGATAATTTTTTTACTGAAACCAACAAAATATAGGCTAGTTTAAATTATCACAACTAAATAAAGATCATCAATAAAGATAACTGTTAAGGATTGAATTGTATACCAGTTTGGACTCTTTTTTTTTTTTTTTTTTGGTCTCCTTTCTGGTGGGTTTACCCATTATATAAGTTCTCCTCATGTTGTTGTTTCATATTAAAGTGTGGCCCATCTGAATCAGATTGGGCTTTAATTCAGAATACTAGAGTCCTGTAAGCAGAGAAAAAGTCAGATGGAAAGGAAAGCCACAAGGGGCAGCAAGAAACTAGAAAAAAATGGAATACAGAAAAGAAAAGAGATGTCAATATATGCACTGTCATTTGATGAAAAATCCAGGGAACCTCAAAGCTTGCCAGCTAGACAAAAGATACTGGACTTTAAGATAGTAAAACTTCTTCTGTCTCTGAAACCATGAGGCAATAAATTTCAACCAATTTTGTGATATTTGTTTTAGCATCTAGTAACTGGGTATTTGAAAAATGAAAAGCAATTATTGTACTGAACTGTTTGGACATAACTCCACATTTTATATCTTACAAGTTTTAAAATGCAAATGCATGAAAAGTAATGCTATATCTATGTAAGTTTTTATAAATATATAATTTTTAACAAGTAAAACAGAAAGGTTCTGGGGAAGGGTATAGAAATGGTGCAATATCTGCAGTTACTTTAAATATAAATAGATTAAATTATGTGGTCAAAAGGCAGATATTGACAGAATGGATAAAAAAAACAGAAACCAAATCTATGCCATTTACATGAGACTCAAAATAAATTCAAAGACACAAATGGGTTAAAAGTGAAAGGATAAAAAAAAAAATCAGTGGCTATAGTAACAAAAAAGACCTGGTGTAGCTACACCAATATCAGATGAAATATTCTTTAAATCAAAATTGTTACAAACAAAAAAAGAAGAAAAGGGTGTAGAGATAACACAGTCAATTGAACAATAGCAACAATAAAATTCTGAACACATATGCACACAAGAGTAAAGCCCAAAAATATATAAAGAAAATATTGACAGACTTGAAAGGAGAAGTGGATAGGTCTACATTCATAATAGAAGCATTCAATGCACCACTTTCAATAATGGATAAAACCACTTTCAAAAATGAATAGAATATCTGGACAGAGTCTAATGAAGAAATAGTAGACTTGAATGAAACTATGAACCAACTATCTCTAATAGATATATACAGAAACCTTACACAACTACATCAGAATCACATTCATCTCTTGTACCCATGGATCATTCCTAAGGATATACCAAGGATATACAAAACAAGTCTCAACGAATTTATACATATTGAAATCACACAGCGAATCTTATCTGACCACAATGGAAGGAAGCTAGAAATCAGTAACAGAGAAAGAACAGAAAAATCACAAATATGTGACTTTTAAACAACACACTCTTAAACAATCAATGGGTCAAATAAGAAATCTAAAAAGAAATTAGAAAATATCTTCAGGTGAATGAACCTGAAAGCATGGCATACCAAAACTTATGGATTGCAGTGAAGGCAATCCTGAGAGGGAAATCTGTAGTTCTAAAGTCATGGAATAAGGAAATTATATCTCAAATCAGAGCCCTAACCTTACTCTAGGAAGAATTAGCAAACTAAATCCAAAATAAGCAGAAGGAAGACAGTAACAAAGGTCATATAAGAGAAATATGAAATAGGCAACAGGAAAAAACAGAATCAATAAAGCCAAAATTTGAGTCTATGAAAAGATTGATAAAATTAAAAAACCTTTACCTAGACTGACAAAGTAAAAAAAGAGAGGACACAAATGACCAAAATCAGAAATGAAATGGGGGCCATTAATAATGATCCCACAGAAATAAACAACTATATGAATGGATACTATGAAAATTGTATGCCAACATATTAGAAAACCTAGATGAAATGGAAAAATTTACATAATATAAGAATATAAAAATATAAAATATAAAATTATGAAAATATAAAATATAAAAAATATAAAAACTCCACTGATTTAATAATATATAGACAATTCAAAAAATCAATAACAATTAAAGAGACTGAATCAATAAATATATTCTCTCAGTAACAAAAATGAAAAACAAAACCAGATGGCTTCACTGATTTATTTTTCCCAATGACCCAAAAAGCATTAACACCAATCCTTCTCAAATTCTTCCCCAAAATTCAAGGGTATGGACAGCTCCATATCTCATTCTATGAACCCAGCATCAATTTACTACCAATGTCAGATAATGACACCATAAAAAATTATAGACCAATATCCCTTATGAATATAGATGCAAAAATGCTCAACAAAATTCCAGCAAACTGAATCCATCAGCACACTGAAAGAATTATATATTATGTTCAAACTGGATTTATCAAAAGTAAGCAAAATCATTACAACTTAAGAAATTAATTTAATGTAACACACACCGTAAATAGAACACGTAGAAGAATGCTTGACAAATCCAGTAACCTTCTTGATAAAAACACTTAGAAATCCAGAAATGTAGGAAACAACCACATCATGGTAAAGTGCTTATATAAAATATGCATAGCTCACATCATAATAAATTGTAAAAGCCTGGAAATTTCTCCCTAGAACAGGAACAAGACAAGGATACCCACTGTCACCACTGTTATTCAACATTATGCTAGATATCCTAGCCAAAACAATTAGGTAAAAAATGAGATAAAAGTCATTCAAATTGGAAATGAAGAAATAAAACAAATCCTATTTACAAATGAATTGATCCTATATCGAGAAAATCCTGGAAAATCTGCAACGAACCCATTGAGGTAATAAGCAAATTCAACAAAGTTGGAGGAGTAACAAGATCTATGCAAAAAAAATCAGTGATACTTCTATATACTTGTAATGAAATCAAATCTTGTAATCAAACCAACATGATACTGACACAGGGATAGACATTGCAGGGGGATGTTCTAACTTTGGCTTTTAGCATCTGGACAGATTTACTGATATTTTTTACCAGGGATTTCTCTGGGGGTTGAGTTACCGGGATAGTTGAACTAGTATGAAGTCTCCCGGGTCCGGTCCCGCTGGGTCATATATTCTGATTCCCAGTTGTAGTTCTGTTTGGGTCTTTAAAAAGATATTTTCTGATCCAGTGGTTATGTGCAATAAGGTGAGTTTTATGGGGTCACGGGTTTCTATGCTACCCCTGCAGGCTAGGGATTTTCTGTAGGAGATATGGAGAAGTCAGTGGGACCCCCATCCAGGGAGCAGTGGCACCTACTAGCAAGCTCCAAGAGTGGCAGAATCCTCCACTCTTGTGGAGGTCCTGGCAGAGGTATTTGTCATAACTCCCATAGTTGCAGCTCATACTCCCTCTCTCAGGGGCAGGTATGGGGGCATGGAGGTACAGGGCAAGTAGCAAACTGTAAGGAGCATCTTCTTGGATTGTCCTGCAATTGTCGAATATTACAGAGGCTGAGGTTGCACCTCCCAAGAATGGGACTGAATCATTAAACACAGATTGTTTAACCCAGCTTTGACTGACTTGCAGCTGACATTGATTTTGGGGGCAGATATTGGCTCCTAGGGAGAGGGCAATGAAGAAAAAGAAAAGCAAGTCAAGGCACAGAAATATCCTATTATACACCAATAAGCTATTGCAATTAGAGCTCTATTCACTATAGTACAGTCTGCAGGAGCCACTGCAGCAAGTCCATCTCCAAATACCATGGTGAGTAGGTCATATAAGCACAAGATCCACCTGGAGCAAGGGTCCACTTGGCTAGCATTTGATGAGGTCAGTATTTGGAGATCCTGTGTGACTCACACTCTCAAGGGGTGGCTGGATACAGGTTGGGCTGTCCAACTGTCCTGCTCTTTATCAGGCTGTGCCTTCTTGGCCCTGGAATAGTGGATCCAGGGGATGATGCCTGCAACTTTAAGAGCAGTAGGAGTTACAAGGATCAGAGTATGTAGACATGTCCAGGAATGCTGAAGTGATTTTTTTCCCACTCTTTGACCCAGACTAAATCCCCTGGCCGATGGGTGTGCACTGGGTGTCCCAGGGGGATGAGGTTCTGGGACAACACAGTTTTATGTATTTGGGTTAGAGTTTTCCCCAGCTGCTGGACAATGGAATCTTGGCTAGCCTCCCCAGATGTTTGAGATTTCCTTTGAAGGCCTGGATAATTGAGGGGGGCCAGCCAAATAAAATTTCAAAGGGTGAATAGCCTGTGGGCTGGGGTGCACCTAAGTTGGAGAAGGGTTAAGGGAAGTAAGTCTACCCAGGGAAGACCAGTGTCTTGGCAGAATTTGGTTATGGTGGCTTTGAGGGTTCGATTCATGCATACAATTTTCCTTTAACTCTGGGGCCTGTAAGTGGTATGGAGTTTCCACTTAATTCCTAGAATTTTCGCCAGCTCTTGGACTATGGCAGCCACGAAGGCCAGGCCATTTTCACTTCCAATAGACAGTGACAGCCTATGTTGGGGGAGTGATTTCTCTAAGTAAAGCCTTAGTCCCTTCTCTTGCCTTTTCGGTGTGAGTGGGGAAAGCTTTGACCCAGCCTGAAAAGGTGCATATCATCACTAATAGATATTTATACTCCCAATTTGGTTTCAGTTCTGTGAAGTCTAAGTGTGATCTTCAAAGGAGGCTGTCCCCATGTGCTGGATACCTGCCAGAGCATGGGAGCTCTGCAGAGGGTTGTTTTTGGCACAAACTTGACACTGGCTGCTGACGGTGGCACAGAGAGAAGCTTCTCAGGCTATGTAGTAGTATGTCCTGTGTAAGACTTCTAGTGCCGTTTTTGCTATGTGGGTGGGTTGGTGGTATTGCTGGATGAGGGCATGAGCAGCTCCTTTTGGGATGGAAATCCAGTTATCTGGGAGCAGCCAAGTTCCTTCAGGGGTTTGGATTCCCCCTTCTCTTTTGGCCCATTCCTGTTCTTCCCAGGGATAGCTTAGTTGATTAGTTTCTTGTCCTCTGAGGGACAACTGTGGTATTGATTCTGGGACTCATATTCCCTGGGTTCCTTCAGCTGCTTGCCAAGCTGCTTTGTTGGCTATCCTGTTTCCTTGAGCTACCATGTACATTCCTTTCTGATGTCCCCAGCAGTGGATGATGGCAACTCTGTCTGGTTTCCAGATTGCTTCTAATAGTTGAACGATTCCTTCTTTGTTTTTATTTCTTTTCCTCCTGCATTTAGGAAGCCTCTTTATTTATAAATTGCCCCAAGGATATGAACGGTAATTAATGCATATTTAGAGACAGTGTAAATGTTCACTGATTGTCCAGCAGCTAGCTGCAGGACTTGGACCAGTGCCCAGAGTTCTGCTTGTTTTGTGGACCATTCTTGGGGTATAGATGCTGTTTCCACCACCTGTTCGGTAGTGGTGACTGCATATCCAGCAAGCTTTTCCCCATTTTTAATGAGACTGCTCCCATCTGTAAATAGTGTCTGATCTGGGGAAGGGAGTGTTTTGTCTTGGAGGTTGGGGTGCCTGGCATAAACTTCCTCAGTCACTTCAATACAATCATGTTCAGGAATCCATTCCTCATCTGGCAAAAAGTGGCAGGATTTAAACTGTGCACTGTTTCAATTGTCACTCTGGGGTTTACACAGAGTAAACCTTGGTAATGTGTGAGCCAGGTATTAGACATCCACCAGTGCCCATGTGAGTTCATTAGGGCAGTGACTGCATGCAGCACCATAACATGGATAGCCTGTCTGACGGTTATTTTTTTGGTTTCTTTGATGAGGGTTATGGTTGCCACCAGGGCTTTCAGGCAGGGTGGCCATGCTGTAGCCATGGGGTCCAGCTGCTTGGAGAGGTAAGTGATGAACCTCTGCCATGGGTTGACTGTTTGTGTGAGGACCCCCAGTGCCATTTTGTTCTTTCCATGTAATAACAGGTTAAAGTTTTGAGCTACATTTAGGAGCCCCAAGGCAGGGGCTTCACTTAGTTGTCTTTTGATGTTTTGAAAGGCCCCCCATTGAGCTTCTTCCCAGGCAAGGGATTCTTTTTCTGGACTGGCTAGAACTTTGTAAAGAGATTTGGCCATGGCTACAGACCTGGGAATCCAGATACAACAGAACCCTGTAACCCTGAGGAACACATGATGTTTTCTTTTTGTGGTGGAGGTAGAGATGGTGCAGATCACTTTCTTTCATTCTGGTCTGAGCATCCAGTGCCCTTGTGTGATGCTAAACCCCAGGAAATTGACCTGCTGTTTATAGATTTGGGCTTTTCTCCAAGACACTTTCTATCCAGTCTGTGCCAGAAGTTGCAGGAGAGTCTTGGTCCCTTTCCAGCAGTCCTCCTCCATCTCACTGGCAAGTAGGAGGTCATCAATGTATTGTAAAAGGGCATACCTGCAGTCTTCCCAGGGGTAGGTGGTCAGATCTGCCATAAGACTTCCCCAAAAATGGTAGGGGAGTGTTTGAAGCCTTGCAGGATCCGAGTCCAGGTTAGTTGAATTTTCTGTCGGGTTCTGGGATCTTCCCACTCAAAGGCAAACAGAGGCTGGCTCTAGGGTGGGGGGCAGGTAGCTGCAGGCAGAAGAATGTGTATTTCAGGTCCAAGCAAGTGAACCAGGTGGCTTCAGGTGGCAGCTATCCCAGCAAAATATATGGGTTGGGACCAACCTGATGTAAGGTGAGAGTGGCATTACTGATGGATCATAGATCCTGGACTGGTCAATATCCTGCTCTGTCTGGCTTCTTTACTGGTAATAATGGGGTGTTCCAGGGTTACTGGCACTTGATCAGGATTCCCACTTTTCTTAGGCAATCTATGTATTTGACCATGCCCAATTGTGCTTCATAGGGGATAGGATACTGCCTCTGCCAGATGGGACTGCTTCAGGCTTCAGGTCGATATGATGGGTGCATGGTTCTGTGCCATTCCCAGTGGGGTTTATTCTGCCCAAACCTGGGGGAAATGTTCTAGCAGTTTTTAAAGCTTCTGACTTAAATTTTCTTCTGCCTGAAATCTCCATTCCTCAGTTTGGGGTACAGTGATGAGGAGAGTGAGGCCAGTCCTAAGGCTTAAGCTTGCTGGTCCTTCAAGTTTGAAGATAACCATGTTTCCCTCTTTGGTTAAGAGGTCCCTACCAATAGGGGAACAGGACATTCAGGCAGGTACAGAAATTCATGAGTCACTTCATGGCCACCAAGCTGACAAGATCTTGACTGGCAAAAAGGGTGTTGGCTTGACTGGTCCCCAGTTGTTCCTATGATATTAGCAGTTTTTCCACTAAAGGGGGTGATGGGGGTTGTGACCACAGAATATTCAGGACCACTGTCCACCATGAAAGTCATAGACTGGCCCTTGACTTGTAGCTTAACCATGGGCTCATGGGAGCCAATTTCCAGTGAGCCCAATTGCCCCTATTGGGGGTTGAGCCCTCCCAGCCCAATCAGATGGTCTTGGGGCTTGGGTCAGTATTTCCCTTTGGGGATGTTTCCTCTATGTGCCTGTTTCTTTTGGGGGCACTCATTTTTTCAGTTTCCTCTTTCTTTGCAGTAGGCACATTGGTCTTTGGCCAGGGGTACATTTCTGGTGCTTGTCCCCCCTTTTCAAGGTGACTCTTCTTGTCTGGTGGGGTCAGGATTTCCCAAGGCTGCTGCCAGTAGCGAGGCTTGATGTTTTATTCTCTTCTTGGCCTCTCCTTTGGTGGCTTCATCTCAATTGATGAACTTTGTTGGTGTTTTCAAGGAGTTGAGAGATGTTCATCCCCATGAACCCTTCTAATTTTTGGAGCTTACTTTTAATGTCCATTGCTGCCTGCACAACAAAGGCAGCATTCACCATCCTCTGGTTTTTCAGATCTTCTGGGTCATAAGGGGTGTAGATTCTGAAGGCCTCACAAAGTCACTCATAGAAATCTCCTGGAGATTTGTTGGGTTTTTGAGTAACTAAGGTCGTCTTTGTCATGTTTGTGGGTCATTTTGCCCCTTCTTGGACCCCTCAAAAGAGCGATTCCCAATATTGCTGGAGTGGAACCTGTCCCTGATCAGTGTTGAAGTCCCAGTTTGTTTGGGCTTCTGGTGCTGCCTCTTTTGGCCAATATTCCAAATTTAAGAAGCCAGTAGTGGCCTGCTCCTGCAGCCACTTTTGAGCTTTCATCAGAATCCGTTGTCTCTCCTCAATATTAAACAAAGTCAGGAGGAGCTTGTGGCAATCATCCCAAGTAGGATGATGGGTTTGGAAAATGGATTCCATGTCATCAATAAGGGCCTGGGGTTTTTTTGAGTAGGATTGGGTGTGGTGTTTCCAGTTTAAGAGGTCTACAGTTGTGAAGGGCTGGTAGTACAACAGGCCTCCCAGGTCAGATGGTCCCATCCTCGCCAATCTGGCTGGACCCTGTGTTTCATGAAGGGGCATCTGTAATGTGGGTAGCACCAACTGGATCCTCCTTGCTATTGGGGTTCTGGGGTTTTCTTCAGATCGGGTCAATGTTCCCAGAGTGACTGAAGGCCAGGGTGTTACTGGAACATCTGCTTGCACTCCTGGGTTAGGAGGAGAGGTTAGGGCAGCCAGATCATATGGTGGTGGTGGTGCTGTGGTGGGTCCTCTTCAGAGGTCCCCTGATGAATGACTGGCTTCCAGGGCTCCATTCCCTGTGAAACCAAGACCCTGCTCTGCCCTTTTCTCCAATGCACAGTTGAAACCAAGGGGGCAGGGTCTGGGCTATCACTAACCAAGAGTCGATGTAGGGAAACTGATTGGGGTGGCCAGGAGTTCCTGTGACAACCAGCCACACTGCACATACCCTGGCTATATCCAGGGTCCCTTCCTAGGGCCAGTCAATGTTCAAAATGGGCCACTCTACTTCACATAATGTTTGGAGGATGCTGGGGTTCATCTGGATTCCATAATTTCCCAAAAAGCCCTTCTTGAAATTCTTGAGCATGCAGTTTAAGATGGTAGGTTTTGACTGTGATGAGCCCATACCCTGCGTCAGTGGTGCAAGACAGATAGAGGAAAGGGGTTACCTCTTTCAAGGCCACTCAGATGCCTGCCTATCCACATCTCTCATGAGAACTTTGGATCATCTTAGTTAAGGCAGCCAGGCAGAGATTAGGGTAAGCCATTATGTCATATGATGTAGCCACAGAACACATGTTAGGGCCCAAGCAGGCTCCATAGCACAAGCTGTGGAGTCACGGACTGGAATAACAGAAGCAAGCCTCTGTCATCCTTATTCTCACACACAATCACTCAGAAGTTACACAGTCCACCTCACAGGAATTAACATTTCACACCCTGAGTCGGTGGTGCAAGACAGATGAAGGAAGGGGTTGCCTCTTCTGAGGCTACTCAGATGCCTGTCTGTCCACGTCTCTCATGAGAACTTTGGTTCATCTTAGCTAAGGCACCCAGGCAGAGCTCAAGTGGGCCAATATGTCATATGATGTAGCTGTGGAAAACAGGTTAGAGCACACTCAGACTCCATAGCACAAGCTGTGGAGTCACAGACTGGATTAACAGAGCCAAGCCTCTGTCATCCTCATTCACACACACAATCACTCAGAGATTATGCAGTCCCACCTGCAGGGTCTGCCCTATCCTGGTATCTTGCTATTTCAGACTTTGGGAGGTGATCAGTCTCCCCTTATGTCTGAAGATGGGTATGACTGAGGACTTGGCACCTGGGGCCTTACCTTTCTGGAGTCTTCTGGCACTTTTCAGTCTGCCTCCCCACTGAGTCAGGCCAGGGTGTGAAGATGCAGCCCACAGGGATTGCCCCCAAAGGAAGTCCTGTTAAAAGGATGGGTGGCACCTACCTCATTTGCTTGGAGATTGCCACCCAGAACACCCATCAGCCCCTAGCTGGAGGCACAACAGGCCTGCTCAGTTGGGTTTCCCAGTCAGGAAACCAAATGTTATGGCACATGAAACTTAGATGATCAAAAACCCAAGGGTGTACTCAGAGAGGGGGAGGAACAAACTTTTATTATGCACGGGCCCAGAGGAGAGTCAAGTCTCCAAAAAATCTGAGCCCAGAGTCTTGGCTTTCAAAAGTTTATATAGGGACTTTAAGCGGGAAAATTCTAAGCAAGTGGCCAGGCAGGAGTTACAAAAGCAAAACATGCAAGGTTACCTTATCTTCCTAAAGCAGAGGGCTATTAGGGAGGAAAAGAGTCATTATCTGTGTAAAGTTGTAAATTCCAGCTGAAAGTGGCAGGTGGAGAGTGCTTCTTTCTAAAGATGTGGATTCCAGGGAAACAGGGAGGAAGGGAGAAAGAGATGGGGGGTGTTTATCTTCTTAAAGCTGTGGGTTTCTGCTGAAGGGGGTTAGGGCTGCAGCATTTCCTTTATCAAAACTAAAACATAATTAAGTTTGTATAAAATGAAAGACAAAAGTTCTCAAAGGCAGTGAGAGAGAAACACATTACCAATAGGGGAACACCAATTCAAATGACATTTTAATTCTTCTCTGAAAGAAAAGATATAAAAAGGAAGTAACACAATATTTTCCAAGTACTGAAAGAAAATATCTGTCAACCAAAAATACTGTATCTGGCAAAACTATGCTTCAGAAATGAGGATAAATAAACATATTTACAGAAGAAGGAAAACGAAGAGAAAACTCTAATTAGAAATGAAATGTTAATAGAATTATGCTGGAAATGTCACAGAAAAAAAGAATAATAAATTGGGTAAAAACAGACATAATTATAATGGAATATCCTCCTCCTGGGTTCTTAAAACATATTTGATGGTTGAATCAAAATTTGTAAAATCATCAGTTGTTAAAAGAAATTTATACACTGTAATGTACTCTCAAAGAGTATGAATAAAACTAGAGAAAATTTAAAAAATAAGAAACAGAAGAAACAAATGGAACAACAACAAAAAAGCAGATGTTGGCTCTAACATACCAATATTTACTTTAAATGTAAATATTTGAATGATATACACCAATTACAAAATGGAAAATGGCAGCATGGATACAAATGCACATACAAAGTATGTACTATTAGAAACTGACTTCAAACACAACATAGTTACATTGAAAGTAAAGGTATGCAAAAAAATACACCATGCTAAAATCCATTAATAAATTGATTGTTATTATCAGATTTAAGTAGGTCTCAGAGGAAAAAAAAAAAGAAAAAAAAAAGGAGAAAGTTTGAATCAAACAAGAAGACACAGTGATCTTCCATGTGTATGCATCAAACAACAGGGTTTTAAAATACATGAAACAAAAACTGATCAAGCTAAAAGGAGAAATAGAGAATGCATGGTTAAAATTGAGAATTTCAACATCCACCTCTGAGCAAATGATAGAAAAAGTAAATATTAAACTAGCAAAAATATAGAACTGAAAAACACCACCCATCAGCAGGATCTAACCTTTATTTATAGAGTACTCCACTTGACAATACCACAAAATATATTCTTTTCAGAAGCTATTGGAATGTTCTCTAAGATAGGTCATATCCTGGGTCAGAAAACAAATTTCAATAACATTTTTTTGTTTTGTTTTATTTATTTATTTATTTTTCTTTATTTCAACAACATTTAATTGCTGTCATACAGAATATGTTGCTTAACTGTAAAGAATTCAAAATAGTAATCAATAACATGGAAAAAACAAAATTATTCAGAGTTGGAAATAAAACAATACACTTCTAACACTTCATCTTTCAAAATTATAATTCATTTTTCTTATATTTTGTGAGTTTCCAGTCTTTTATTCTATCACTTAATTTCTAATTAGAATTTTTTGTGGTCATTTTTTAAGGATAGATTTGCTAGAGACAAATTCACTTAGTTTTCCTTCATCTGTGAATGTATTTAAATAAAATAAATAAAACTGAATTAAAATGAAAATATACCATATCAAAATTTGTGAAACCTGTGTTAAGAGAAAAATACATAAGAAAAGGATGGACACTTCAGATCCCAAATCATTTTAGTATTACTAAAACTAGAGAAAGACTACAAAAAAGGAGAGATCGAGAAAAATAATATTATCCAGCAATATTTCTCTACTACTTTGACCTAAAGATCCTTTACAAAATACTAACAAATTGAATCCAATAATGTAGAAAATGAATTATAGACGATGATCAAGTGGGATTTATTCAGATATTAAACACTGCTTCAATATTTGAAAATCGATCAGTGTAATGTCCGTTGTTTACAGACTAAAGAAGAAAAAAAATCAAAATATCACATCAGTTGACACAAAAAGCATCTGCTAACATCCAACATCTATCCATGATTTTTTATAAAAGCCCTGGAGTTAGGAATAGAATTGAAATTCTTCAGCTTGATAAAAATTGTTTATAAAACTAAACATAACTTACACCTAAACTCATTCTTAATGGTGAAAACTGTTATTCTTATAGCATCAGGAACAAGGCAAAGTTATATGCATTCTTCATTCTTATTCAAACACTGTGGTACATCAATAACCTGGAAAACTACTCAACAGGAAAAATAAGTATGCTATTGCTACATGAAATAATTTGGATTGATATCCAGAGAATTATATCAATTCTCTTCCAATCTTCCAATCTAGGAATATCACAAGCTGTAAGTGATTCCATTTACATAACAATCTCAAAATGATACAATTATTGAACTGGAAGGAAATCAGTAATTGCCAGGAATTTGGGAATTGAGGATAAGGGTGTGGATATAAAGGGGGACACAAAGGATTCTTGTGTTCATGGAACAGTTTGTAACCTGATCTTCACTTATGATAAAAATTGGACAAAAGTAAGCATGCACACACACACACACACACACACACTCACAGGAGATGTTTTTAGTATGCTAAAGCTGCTGGGAGCAAAATACCAGAAATGGGTTGGCTTTTATAATGGGAATTTATTAGGGGAGAATCTTACAGTTCCAAGGCTGTGAAAATGTCCAAATCAAGACATCATCAGAGACTGTCTCACCAAGGTTGGCTGCTGGTGATCCTGGAGTCCAGCTATGTAGCAAAGCAAAATGGATCCCAATCTTTCCTGAGGCCCCTGCTTTCCCATTCAGGCTCACTTCAAAGGTCCTTAACTGAAGTGATATAATTAAAATTCATCTAATCAAAAGGTCTTTTAACTGAATCCAAACTAAAGATCCCATATACAATGGGCTTCCATGCACAGCAAAGGATTAGCTTAAGAACATAATTTTCTGGGTTCCACAAAAGATTCAAATCAAGACAGGAGACAAGTGAAAATGAAATGTCAGCAAGATTTGCAGAATTTATCAATGTCAATATACTGATTCTTATGGTATAATACAGTTGTTGTTTTTTGTTTTGTTTTGTTTTGTTTTGTTTTGTTTTGTTTTGTTTTTTGGATGTACCAGGGCCAGGGATAGAACACAGGACCTCATATGTGGGAATCCTAATGCTCAACTGCTGAACTACACTGGCTCACATAGTATCATATAGTTTTAAAGGATGTTATCATTGAGAGGACTTGGGTAAAGTGTATACAGGAACTCTGTTATAATTTGCAGCTGCATAACGTGTGAATAAAAAGTACAGAGCAATTTTTTGAAGCATTGCCACTAACCATGGTCAATGGTTTCCACTATGGTTTACATTCTGTATTGTACACTCTTATAGGTTCAAACAAAATGTATAATGGCCTGTATCTACCATTGCAAGATCATGGAGAACAATTCCAATGCCCTAAAAATGCCTCAAGCTATATCCAGTCATCTCTCCCCTTCCCCTCCGAACCTATGGTAACCACTAAGTTGCAATTTTTGAACAATAAGGTTCATAGTTACATGCATTAATATGGAGGACTTGCTATATCAGTCTGTCTTCTTTTCTTAGGCACTATGTTCTTGAGATACTCTTGCCCCAATATTGATAACATAGCAGGACTATCCAGGATGGGAGTTAAATATTTTCCTGTTTACTGTGTGGGTCTCCACCCACCACAATAACACCATATGACAAGATCAGCACTTTCATATTCCATAGACACATGCCCCAAGTGCACCCTTTCCCACATATCCACCCACCACCAAAGCTCTGCACAAATAACCCACCTTTGCCATATTTGCTGAAAGAACATTCCCACCATTGTAGTTTTAACCATGGACCTAAAAAGTCCCTGGATTCACCTCATTCTTCTTCCAGCCCTCCTCCCTGTTCTATGGATAACCAAGCCCCAACCTTCCCCTCTTCAACAGCTCATGCTCACATTCTAGCACCATCAACCCTACTCACAGCCCTGCACCACTGTCACAACCATCCACTGCCCAACAACAACCCTTTCACCTTATCATAGGTTCTACCCATATTGAGCATCACTTCACCACACTCTACTCCCTTTGTGCCTCATGGTAACCTATCATTGAGACTGTAGATCTGTGAGTCTGCTTAGGTCATATCAGGGAGATTGTGTAATATTTGTCCTTTAATGATTCGCTTGCTTCACTCAACATAAAGTCTTCAAGATTCATCCATATTATCCCATGTGTCAACAATTCATTTTTTCTTAAAGCTGTACATTATATGTATATAGAACAATTTGCTTATCCATTCATCTGTTGATGGACACTTGTGTTGCTTCCAACTTTTGGCAATACTGAATACTATCGTTATGAACATGGGTGTGTATACATTTGTTTGTGTCCCTGCTTTGAATACTTCTGGGTATATGCCCAGCAGTGGGATTGCTGGATCATATGGCAGTATGAGGACCTCATATGAGGAGGGCCACTTATCTATTTTCTTTCTTTCTTTGCTCATGCTTTGGTGTTAAGTGTATGAAATCATATCCTATTACAAGATCTCATAGATGCTTCCTTACATTATGTTCTATGGGATTTTTTTTGTGTGTGTGTTGGCTCTTTTATTTAGATCTTTGATCAATCTTGAGAAAATTTTTGTTTAGGGCATGAGATGGTGGTCCTCTCCCATTCTTTTGGATATGGATATCCAGTTCTCCCAGCACCATTTGTTGAAGAGGCTATTCTTAACCAGTTGAGTGGACATTGTGGGCTTGTCAACTATCAGTGAACTGTATATGTGAAGATCTATATAAGAACTCTCAAATTCCTTGCATTGGCCTGTTTGTTTATCTTGTGCCAATACCACACAGTTTTGACCACTGCAGCTTTGTAGTATGATTTATAGTAAGGTAGCATGATTCCCCAAATTTCAGTTTTGCTTTTAAGTATTTATTGGCTATTCAGGGCTTCTTGCCCTTACATATAAATTTCATAAATAGCTTTTCAAATTCATAAAAAAATTCTGTTGTGATTTTTAAAGGGATTGCAGTAAATCTGTAAATTTATTTGGGTATAACACACATCTTGATGATGTTTAGTCTTCCAGTCCATGAACATGGAATATTCTTCCATTTATTTAGGTTTTTGATATCCTTTAACAATGTTGTGTAGTTTTCTGGGTATAGGTTCTTTACATATTTAGTTAAGCTTATTCCTAGATATTTGATTCTTTTAGTTGCATTCTGAAATGGAACTTTATTCCTGATTTCCTCCTCATATTGCTCATTACTGGTGGACAGAAATGCTACTAATTTTTATGTGTTGATCTTATATCCTTCCACTTTACTGAAAATGTTTATCAGCTCTAGAAGCTTTGTTGTAAATTTTTTCAGGGTTTTATATGTATAGGATCATGTGATCTGCAAATAGTGAATTTTTTACTTCTTCCTGTCCAATTTGGGTAAATTTTATTTCTTTTGTTTGCTTAAGTGCTCGAGCAAGTACTTTAAACACGATGTTAAATAAGAGCAGTGACAATGGTCATTCTGGCCTTGCTCCAGGTTTTAGGAGGAAACACTTTAGCATTTCACCATTGCATATGATGTTAGTTATGGGTTTTCATATATACCCTTTATCATCTGGAAGTTTCCTTCTGTTCCTAACTTTTGAAGTGTTTTTTTAATCAAGAAAGTATGCTGTATTTTGTCAAATGCTTTTTCTACACCAATAGAGATGATTATGTGATTTTCTTTTGATCTGTTAATGTGGTATTTTACATCCATTGATTTTCTTATGTTGAACCATCCTTGCAAACCAGGGATGAAACCCACTTGATCATGGTGTATAATTCATTTATTGTTTTGTTGAATATAATTAACAAGTTTTTTGTTGAGGATTTTAGCATCCATGTTCTTTAGAGAGATTGGTTTATAATGTTCTCTTCTTGTGGCATCTTTATATTGCTTTGGCAATTGAGTGATGTTGGATTCATAGAATGAGTTAAGCAATGCTTGCTCCACTTTCATTTTTTGGAAGAGTTTAAGAAGGACTGGTGTTCCTTCCAGGATGATGGGTAGCATTCACCAATAAAGCCATCTAGTCCTGGGCTCTTCTGAGTTGGGAAATTTTTGAACACAGATTAAATCTCATTACTTATGAAGGTCTGTTGTGTTCATCAATTTCTTCTTTCATCAATGTATCATCTAAGTTATCCATCTTGTTGTCATACAATTTTCAAACTATCTTCTAATGATACTCTTTATTTCTGTGGAATCAGTGTTGATACATCTCCTTCATTTTTATTTTATGTAATTCCATCTCCTTTCTTTTTTATGTTGTTAGTCCAGCTAGGGTTTTTTTCAATTTATTAATCTTCTCAAAGAACCAGCTTTCATTTATTTAATTTTTGTAATTTTTTTTTAAATTCTCAATGTCTTTTAGTTCTGCTCTAATATTTGTTAATTTCTTTTTCTACTTGCTTTGAGATTAGTTGCTTGTTGTTGTTTCTTTTTTATTTCCTCTAGTTGTTCAGATAGGTCTTTGATTTTAGCTCTTTCTTCTTTTTTTTAATATAGGCATTTATAGCTATAAATTTCCTTTTCAGCACTGCTTTTGCTGCATTCCATTGTTTTTGATAGGTTATGTTCTCATCTTCATTCATTTCATGGTACTTACTGATTTCTTTTGCAATTTCCTCTTTGACCCAGTGATTGTCTGGCAGTGTGCTGTTTAACTTCCATGCCTTTGTTGCTTATTTGGTTCTCTGTCCCTTTTTAATTTCCAGCTTCATTCCAATGTGTTCAGAAAAATTAATTTGTATAATTTCAACCTTTCTGATTTGGTTGAAAGTAGTTCTGTGATACATGGTCCATCCTGGAAAATGATCCATCTGCACTGAAGAAAAGTGTATGTCCTGCTGTATTTGGGTGTAATGTTCTGTGTGTATATTATAGCTCTAATGAATTATTCAATGTATCTGTTTCTTTATTGAATATCTGTTGAGATGTTTTGTCTAATGGTAGTAATGGTGTATTAATATCTTCCACTATAATTGTAGAGACATCTATTTCTCCACTTAGTTTTTCCAGTGTTTGCCTCATATATTTTGGGACACTCTGGATAGGTGCATACATGTTTATGATTGTTCTGTTTTCTTGATAGAATGCCCATTTTATTAATATATAGTGTCCTTCTTTGTCTCTTACAATAGTTTTACACTTAAAGTCTACTTTGTCCAATATTAACATAGTTACTTTCACTATATTTTGGTTATTGTTTGTATTTAAAATCATTTTCCAGCCATTCTTTTTCACTTGTCTTGTGTCCTTGGGTGTAAAGTGACTTTCTTGTAGACAGCATAAAAATAGGTCATATTTCCTTATCTATTCTGCCAATCTGAGTCTTTTGATTGGAGAGCTTAATCTATTAACATTCAATGTTATTACTGTCAAGGTATTACTTAGAGTAGCCATTTTTTCCTCAGGTTTAAAAATCATATTTTGTTTTAATTTCTCTTTTTACCTTTTTAGTTATTCTTACTAATAATCTTCCTTTTTACACTCTCCTCCAACCCTCTTTCCTGTTTTTTCCTTTCAACCTGCAAACACCCTTATTATTTTTGAAGTGTAGGTTTCTTGTTGACAAATTCACTTAATTTCTGTTTATATGTGAGTATTTTGAACTCTCCCTCATTATTGAATGCCAGCTTTGCTGGGTACATAATTCTTGGCTAGAAGTTTTTATTTTTATTTTTGCACCTTAACTATGTTATACCACTGCCCTCTCACCTCCATGGTTAGAGATGAGAAATCAGCACTTAATCTTTGCATTTGATGGATCTCTTTTCTATTGTTGCTTTCAGTATTCTCTCTTTGTCCTGAGCATTTGACAATTTGCTTTTATGTGCTTCCAGAATGTTTTTGATTTCTTACACTGTGCCATTCATCACCATCAGATCTGTTATCTTTTTTACGCATGTGTATGATATTGTCAGTATGTTCCCACTGTGTCTTCTTAATATCCTTTATCTCTTCCTTCACTGCATTATGTTGCTTCATGACATTTGTTTGGACATCCTTGATTAGTTGTTCCATATTCTACATCTCTTCCTCTTTTTTAGTTTTTTCATTAAACTGATCCATGTCTTCCTATTTTTTAATATGGCTTGTAAGTTTTGCAGATGTCCAAGTATCCGTTTAGCTTGATGTGTTTATTCAGATGCTTAGCTTTTCTTTCTACTCTAGCATTTTATATTGTGTGTGTGTGTGTGTGTGTGTGTGTGTGTGTATTAAGATTCCTCTTTGACACCGCTTCCACCTCTATATCTTAGTTGTCCATGTTGCCTTGAAAAAATGTTAACAGCATAGATAAGGGAAGAGAGAAGAGAAAAAGAATAATATAATGACAAAATAGAAAATGAACCATAAAAGACCCAGTAAAAATAAGTAATAAGTCTGAAAAGTCATAAAAAGTACAAAGAAATAAGGAAAACGTGGTGGAATAAAATAGAAACAAGAAAAAAGATAATAAAATAAAAGACTGGCTAGATGGGAAGAGAGGAAAATAAATGAATCCAATCCAGAGAAAGTGAAAGGAAAGAAAACAATGGAAGAAGAAAAAATGAAATTAAGAAAAGAAATAAAGAAACTAAGGAGAAAAAAGAAGGGAAAAAAGAAAATAAAGAAAGAGCAAAAAAATTAGAAAAACAAAAAACAATCCAGGAAAAACAGGTTTCACTCTTAAGCCCCTGGGAACTCTTTCTGGTGGCCAGTGCTCATCAGTAAATCACCCTGCAGCCCACACTCTACAAGTAAGGTTCCCAGTTTTAGACAGTAAAAAATAATAATAAATAAAAATAGAAAATAACAGCTCAAAAGCCCTAAAACACAAAAAAACCTTAGTTTATAAGTTTCTTGTCACAAGGTGCCATCTGTGTGCCTGAAAACCCACTAGGTCACTCTCTGAATCCCTTCACTTTGGAGGTACTGAAGATTGAACCAGTGTCCTAGTATATGGGAGGCAGAAGTTCCTCCACTGATCTCTACCCACTCTACAGGTTAGATAGGCTTCTGAAACCTTATCTGGCACTCCCCACCCTCTTTTTCCTCAGTCATGCTAGGCTTCTAACAGGCTCCTGGCTCTATCTTCTGGCTTCCTTCTCTCCCAGGCTGTTAGGTGCCTGTACAGATCAGCTATTAATACATGCAAGATAATGGATGAATTTCACAAACATTATTCTGATGAGCATGTTCACCCTAAAACAATTTCTGTTTTCACAAAGACATTTGTCCAAATAAACTATTTAGACCCTTGTTTGTAATAGCAGAAAATTAAATTAAAATTAAATTAAGTAAATGGATAAAGAAAAAAAAAAGGGAATGACTAAAACAAATTTTAGGATGTTGTAGATCTCTGGGGAAAGTGGAAGGAGCCCAACAATAGTTTGAGTGATCTGTTGATGTAGATTTCCATATGTGTGGTGACCTCAGTTTGTCATTTTACTTAATTTTAAAAATTTCTTAGGTATATTCTCTTCTGTATATAAGCCAAGTTTATTTTGCTTAAGAAGGGTTCTTAAAGGACTACAACTTGCTAAACAATTTAAATTTGTGTTTCATTTCAAAAGCCAGAATTTTGTTTTGTTTTTTGAGTTATTTTTTAAAAATTCAGACTTCTAACAAGATGAATATTTTTAACCATTTCACTTTAAGTTAATGAAGACTCACAAATGAGCAACACTCCTCACTGTGGTAAACAAAAAGCTGTTGTCGACAAGTGATAGCACACATACACACACACACACACACACACACACAAAAACACTATGTAAAAAATAACTGTTCCCATACTTTTTGAAGTTGCTTTGCAATGGGATGATATGCATATTATCTTGCTGCAAACCTGCCATACAGACTTGAAATACTTGTAGTCTAGACAAACAATTCAGTCTAAGAGGTACTAACTTCAGACAATGCAGTAGTATAAACCTTTTAACAACACAATTTCCTTTACTCATTATCTTTCCTTCTAGACAGAAATGCAGGCTAGAAAAAATGTTCCCTAATTTAAAATCTGGTATTGTTTAAATGAAAAATTGTATAATTTTGCAATAGAATTTACAAGTATATGTTCAAATTGAATTTGCGTCTTCCTCCCATCCTAGTCACAAAATGAGAAAGAAGAAAATTTTAAAATACACCTTAAATTTGAACTTCAAGTAATCAAAATAAACATGACCAAAACAAAAGTTTAAAGAATGGTAGGATATTTCACTGAAAAATTTTATAAAAAAACATAAGAAAAGGGGCCACTAAGTGACATTTTCATTTACAAATTGGTATCATTTTGGTTGACAAATATCCATTTGCTGTTTTTTTTCATGCCATTAGAATTGCACAGAGAAAAAAAACAGATAACTTCTGATTTTAATCACACATTTCTTCCAAAATTTGATGTGGACTAAGGATTACACGTACAGACATTCAAAGTTTATGTTTCTCTTCCTGGGTCTGTCCAAAGATTTTTCTCTTTCTTCCAAAAACAGATCAGATGAATCTTCACTTACAAACTCCTTTATTTGTACTCAGAAAACTCTAAGCTTCTCCTTGAAAGGAGGGGTATCCTGATTTAAGCTGAAAAGCACTGTCACAAAGAGCTTAATTTGAGCATCCTGTAGATGAGGGAGTGCAGACTTAAAGAAATTAGCCACATATTCCTGAATAAACACTTGGTTGCTAAGTGGATTTCCAGGGTTTAACAGCGTACTGCTTTTTTCTTCTTCTACCAAATTAAACATATATGAAGGAATTGATTCATGCATTGTTAAACCAGCAGTACATGAGACGTCTGTCATCACAGAAAAGATGCACTGAAGAGTATCACAGAAATATGTTTGATAGAAATTCTGAGCTGCAGATTCTCCTTGGACAACATTTTGTAAGATGGTACAAAGTTTCTGCAAGCCTGTATCTGCAACATTCCTCATAGTATGTTTGAAAGCTCAAATAATGGAATCCAAAACAAGTTTTAATGGTGCAGCCAAGTATGCTGGGAATCAATGAAAATTGAGAGCACAAAGTAGTAAAAAAAAGTTTGTTCTCTGTTGAGGATATTCTTCAAAGACCTTATCTATCATATTTAATGTGCATTCAAAAATAGCATCATATATTTGAGGTATTTCAGCTATTTTATATCCTAATAACTTGCTGACAATAATAGCCATAGTATTAATCACTTCTGGTTCTCCAGTATTTGGGAAATTTCTCTGATAATCAATGAGAACTGCATCCAGCAGAGGAGGAATACAATTTTCAACTACCATCTCTGGATCATTGGAATGGCTAACCCAACCAGATATTAACTTTAAAGTTTCCCTTTTAACTGTTTGCATACTTCTAATCAGTGGTTACTTTGTAACCATTAGCTTGGTTAGCTGAAGCAATTTTTTCACTAAGGCACTTGAGCACATTAAGCATATGTAAATAAATTCATCCAAGTTGATTTATAAAATGGTGTCCAACAGCTTTGCAAGCTCTTGCATTTGTTTTCAATATGCTACCAAGTTGCTTGACTGTTTCAGGATATTTAAGTATCCATATTTTTGTTAGCCTGTTGGTTTATGCTTTCCCACACTTGATTAAGAAGTGGTATGTGTTTTTTTAATCAAATGCTCTTATGCTGTTTGGCCTGTTTGTGCATAAATTTTGTGCCCCACAACTTCGTAAAATGTATGAACAAGTTGAGGCTGAAGATCACAGATTATAGTGTTAAGGTTGTTCAAAATCTCACCAATAAAAAGCATTTCTTCTCCAACCTGAACCTGAATGAAATGCCGAAGGTATTTCTGAGCTATCTTTATGAAATTATTGCAAGCCACATCCTGGATTCCATCATTCATCTCATGCATGAATTCAAATCACTTTTTCACAAAAGTCTTCAAAATTGCAAGTGAGCTATCAAAAATCTTGGCTGTAGACCTACTGGATGCATGATATTTGATGCAATAATAGTTTATTGTCTTTGTCTCTTGTCTGTTCATATAATACTAATAGATCTTTTATAACAGTAACAAGAAATATTTTTCCATTCTCTTCATGCATTGCTGCACTAATGAAACCTATTGCCAAACACAATGTATTCAAATATTTCCATGACCTCTCTGAACCATGCAATTGGCTGTGAAGCTTTCAGTCATTATTCTTTCTGTATGTACATAATACAGATGAATAAGATAAACTAATGTTTCTCTCATATTATTATACACATTTATGGAATCTGTATCTTTCATGAATTCTCTCATAACTTCTCCCTGATCATTTTCTACAATCAATACTTCCCTTGGTTTAGCCATATGACTAAACATCAATAAGCAGACCTTGGATAAAACAGGCTGCTAGACCTGTCTCCTGGGAGGACCATCAAAATGTTGAGGCCCAGAGAGTAATGAAGAGGGAGACATAGAGAATGGGGTCTCTATAGAGTTCAGCTGCCAAGTGATTCCAGTTCTCAAGACAAATTTTAAAGATTTCAATTTCTTCTACTTCTGAAACCTACAGCATGTAGTGAAGGGCTTCCACCAGTTTTTCCCTGAGATATAATCTTTTTATATATGTTGACAATTTTCCTTAAGAATAGTGCAGAGAAACCAACTGAGATTTTAAATAAAGTTTTGATCATCATCTTTCCCATTGGAGCATGCAAGTAAAATATTGGTATTTAAAAGAAGCATCTCTTTTAGCTGCATCATTGTCAATGTAAACAATGTTACAAATTGTTCTTCACACTGGCTTACACTCACACCAGCAATCTCAGTGAGTTAATTCAGAAAGACCTTTTGAAACATTGCAACATTCAGGAATTTATGAATTAATGTGTTAATTAACTTTTTCTCAAAAATATATCCCCATGGAATCCAGTTATGAAATCTGAACAATGCTTCTAAGGTTTTATGTACAACTGGAGAATTTGGGGATTTTTATCATAATATTTCATAATAATATGAAGACTTTCACACATCCTACTTACTCCTATAATGTCACTTATAAATGTTGGCCAATGTTTGGGCCATTCTTGTTTCAGTATCTGAAAAAGAATCATATTTACTTTTCTGAAATACACCTTCTCCTTCTGTACATAAGTTGAAATATATGACATCATGATAATGAGGCCATCAATGTATTAGTCAGCCAAAGGGGTGCTGATGCAAAATACCAGAAATTGGTTGGTTTTTTATAAAGGGTATTTATTTGGGTTTGAAGCTTACAGTTACTGGGCCATAAAGCATAAGTTTCTTCCCTCACCAAAGTCTGTTGCTATGTGTTCGAGCAAGACAGCTGCCGACGTTTGGCTTGGGTTCCTCTCCTCCCAGGGCCCCATTTCTCTCCATGCTTAGCTCCTCTGTTCCTCCACAAGGTCATCTGTAGACTATGAGGCTCTCTAGGCTTTGTCTTTCTCCACAAGGCCAGCTGTGAACTCTCAGGTGATTGGCTCATCACTATCCCGGGGCCTTCTCTCCTTCCTCACCAGAACTCCAACATCAAAACTGCTCCAACTCTGTCCTTTGTCATGCATTTTATATTTGATTCCCCACCCATGAAAGAGTGGGGCCCAATTCCCTACTGATGTGGCCCAGTCAACACTCTAATCATAACTTAATCATGCCCAGATGAACAGACCAATTTACAAGCATAATCCAATATCTATTTTTGGAATTCATAACTATATCAAACTGCCAAACTGCTATAGTTACTATTACCCCCTCCTTTCCAAACTGTACTCTTTGGAAGGAAGTCACTATGTGAAACCCACTTTTAAGAAGTGGGGAGTGACAGTCCCCTCCTTTAGGGTGGAATATCAACATAAATTACTTGGAATTTTTCTACACAGGATATTTGTCTCTTTCCTTTGGCTGAAGTTATTAAAGAAGTGATTTTTTGAGGGAAAGTGAATGTTACTTTCCTGATTGTTTTTGTTAAAATGAATTTTAAGGCTATATAAAGGCTAATGGACTAGAAATCTATAGAATCATGTTTTAGTTTGCATTTTACTTATCAGTATGATCTTAGGCAGTCACTAATCATTCCACCTAGAAGAAAGCATTTATTTCAGGCATTGCTGGGTGAGGTATTTATTCCCAATAATCAGGAACATGTCAGCCAGTGCCCCATTGCCTCTGGCAAACTTCAGGGAGCAATCTGAGAGGATTCAAATCATTTTGTTAGAACCTAATGAAGTGCTTTATGAAAATATCTGTAATTTATACTTACCTACTCAGCTGGGGGAGAAGAATGGAGAGAATCACGTCATCCTATTGCCTCTTCTATTGAGTCTACCTCTGTCCAGGCTTCTGAAGTTGAACACATTAGCTGACATGTTAGTGCCGTAAACATATCTCTTTTTCTTTGCAGCATTGAATACTCCTGTATTACCTTTTGATTCTGAGTTAAGGTGGTTAAATTTCACTTTTAGGACATACCTTGGTTGGAAGGGCACTGAACTATCCAATAAGGTCATTGGAAAATGTTGTCAACTCCCAAGGGACTAAAATCTAAATTTTAAACTTAAAAAAAGAAAGGAAATCCTGTCATCAACATTCCATCATATTATTTAGAATCTCCTCTTTGTCCCTATTTCATTCTTTGGTCTACCCCTTTTTGGAATGGGGTGGGACTTTACCAAACACTCTTTAGAAAAGATGACATTCAGTCCTCAAGTTGATTTTTCAACCAAGTCAAGAATGAGAAACCGGGCGCAGATGTGGCTCAAATGGTTGGGCATCCATCTCCCATATGGGTTCATTCCCCGGGACCTCCAGCTAAAACAAAGAAAAATATAAAAGTTGTGTGGGCCACCAGGCCCCACCTCCAGGCCCCACACATGAGTGCACCATCAGGCCCCATGTGTGGGTGCACCACAGGGAGCAAGATGGTGCAATAACAGGAGAGTGACACAAGGGAAAGCCAAGATGAGATGCACTGAGAAACCAGAAACTAAAGTGACATAGGTGGCAGAACACCACTCTCCTGTGTTGGAGTTTCCCAGGATCGAATCCCAGTGAAGACCGGAGGAGAAGTATGAAAAGAGAGGGCATGAAATGGGCACATAGAATTGCCCAGCGTATGGACAAAAAAAACTCAACAGAAATTGGAGGTTGGGGGAGTTAAAAAAAAAAAAAAAAGAATGAGAATCAATATATTAGTTAAGGCAGCACCTGTTTTTCCCCAAACCAAATAGAGCTTATCTGAGTGAATATTAGTTTTAACTTCTAGTTTAACTGTCTTTACAAAATATCCAAAAATAAATAATATTTGTACAGATGCTTAAGGGTCTATTTACACTTACTTTTTAAGTTTTAAAAAATCTTTAAAAGATACTTAGATTACATAAATGTTACATAAATATTTCACAAAAATTATAGAGATTCCCATATTCCCCACTCCACACACCTCCCCCATCCTCCCACATACTTTTAAAAAAATCATATCATGCATGCATTATCCTATTTGATTTTCACAATGAAATCCTGGTATTGGTATTTTTATCATTTTCATTTTATATGTGGAAAAGCTGAGGCACTGGGAGGATAGGTAACTTGTTACATGTTACATTGAGGTATTGGAGCAGGACCAAAATCCAGGCCTTCTGACTCCAAACCTGGGTGAGTTCTGCTGCACCATTCACACTCTGGACTACAAGCCCACATGGGTAGACACCTGGCCCATTTTTTTCCCTGCTGTTTCCCCAACATTCAGAATGCCTAGCAAGTAATAGATACTCCCCACAAATATTTGTTGGATGAAACAATGAATATAATCCCTAACATTATTAAATTATCCTACCATCTAAGATATATTTAAGAGGTATACTTCAATCATTCCAGAAATATTTATTAAGTTTTTGCTATGTGCCAGGTGCTTTCCACATTTAGTAAAAGTAGGCAATAAGTTTGTATGATGTTTTATGTCAGTTTTTAAAAAAATGTATTGTGAAAAGCATCAATCTGCATTAAAATGGGTACATTTTATTGTATATAAATTATTCCTTATGAAAGTCAATTTTAAAATAACACTTTCCTTATTTTTAAAAGTAAGCAATAAACCAATGCTAATGGGTAAAATACTCTTTAAAGAAACTTTGCTAATACAAACACATTTTTTGGTAATAGTACTGCATTGGGGAGGAAATTAAAGGAAAATGAGAATGCTGTTGGGAATGATTAATGATGTGGGCCAAGATAGGGTGAAATGCACTTCTGACTAAAGGAAAAGAGGCAGGGTAAAAGAACAGAACATTGGGATTTCTTCACAAACACAGGCAATTCTACATCAGATGCAGAACAAATGCTGTGAATCTGTAAAATTCTAATTCTGTCCTTTTAAAATTGTTTTGTTTTGATTGTGAGGGCATCTAAGTGTTTGTGGGCAGTAGGCCACTTTTGAGCCCCTGAGTATAATTTTATTAAGTTGCTACTCTCCTTCCTACCAACAGCCTTCACTGTCATGAGATGCCTTTCTTAGACATTTGAAGGAGCACCTGGTTTGGGGGCACTGCTCTTCACCTTCTTCCAATCCCAAGCTCCACACAGTTTGCTCAAATAGTTCCTAGCAGAGGCTGCATGGGGTAATGAAAAGAGCTCTGAACTTGGAGTCTGGTAGCTGAGTTTGAGTCCTGATTGCCAGTACATAATTATGTGGCCTTGGACAAGTTCCTTGTTCTCTCTGCTTCAGTGCCCATAACACTAGTATTCTTTATTTGATTCCAGTGTAAGCAGTTTTTCTATTATAGAACTAACTATTGCATTTGTGTCATCACTGTTATTTTACTTTAAGAAGAAAGACAATAAGCACAAAGAGGGAAAGAAGAAAGTGAGAAAGCAAGAGTAACTGTCCAAAGTAACAGGAAACCAATTCTGTTCAACCTTTCCATATCTAGCTAAATATGCAGTCTCATTTAAAAGGTGATATTCTTAGGCTCAGTGAACATGAACATAAATAAGTACTAATAGCAAAATGTAAGTGCTAACCACTGAGTTGAAAGATAGCAAATGAAATGAACCACACATTCAAATCTTACCTGTCTCAGGAATAAATTTTGACTCTTTACAACTGCTTCTCCACAGATTCCACATTTTTTGCAATATAACCACCATTACTGCCTCCCTAAGGGGCAAAGTAGACTCAAAAATAATATGAGAAAGGTCTATGTGCACAGGGGTCTTTTATCCTTAACAAAATGAACCTGAAATTACAGTAATCTCAATGGTGCTGCTATTGATTACACAGGAGCCCTAGCCATTGGTACAGCCTTGGTTTCAATGACAAGTGACATTTCAAAATGAGAATTTCAATCCTATTAACATGCAACTGAAGCAAAGAAAATTAGCACTTAAAGAAATAGTTTGGTCTTTCATTTATAAATGTGAAAACAAGGCCTAGAGTGATAAATGACTTTCTAACTCCTATAGCTAGGTGGTGGAAGAACAAAACTTGGGCTGACCACACCTTATTTCCAGCCTAAGTGCTTCCCACCACATCATTTAGTTAAATTCAGTGATGATAGACTGAATGCCTATACCATATTGCCACATTTTTTATTTGTATATTGGTTTATAGGTTTTCCTTTTTAAGTGCTTAGTCTTGATTTCATTCTACATTCTTGGTCTTTTTGAAAAAGATTCCTTTCCATCATGCAGGTCTTATTCTATCAATCAAATGATTCCTTTTTTGCCAGTCCTTAGGCATCAGCAGAAGGAAATTGAAGTGAAATTCACCACAACCACTGTCTCAAATAATTATTTCCAATTGCTCCAAATTTCAGTGAGGGGCTACTTGTTTATTGGTGTGATAGACGTTGCTAAAGTGGGAGGCTCATGGTTTGGTGTCTCCACCAGATGGTGCCAAACCCAACCCATCCAAACCTGGCTATTTATATGATCAGAACCTTGGCTGGCCATGCTACACTGCTGATTCAGTAAATGAAGTCTGTGACCCAGTGATAAGTGAAAACCACCACTCACATTCTGGAATTTGGTGAACATGCCTGCTTGTACTCTAAGCACTTTGATTTTATGGACATTGATCTACTTCCATCTCAAGATAGAGGGCCTGAATCTCAGTCTTTCTATGATGGTAACTCTTACCAACATGGTGTTTTGGCCTTTATCCACCTCCACCATTTCTTCCCAAGATCTGACTACCAGAATGCAAGTTGTCCTGGAGGTCTATAGTGAATTTTCCCATGGTAGGAGCATACAGTTTGTTTCATTCCCAGTGCCCACTGGGATGAAAAGAAGCCTAACATTTTCTTGTGGCAATTTCTCATTGAACTGTTGTCTTCATAATTCAACAGCTCTTTCTGTGGGGAAAACTTAGTTCTGCATTTAAAAGCACTACTGCATACTTGCCCTTAAATCTCCTCTATCCTCTTTTTCTCCTTAGTCACCTGGGTTTTGATGTGGTTTAGCATTTACAGCTCAGCATATTAAACCAAGAAGTCCACATGAAATTTAATGACCTCAAAGAGCACTTCTACCATGAGTTTACTGGTGAACATTTCAAGTCAGAGCATCGAATCCTGGAATTTGAAGAAGGCTTCAAGGTCATCTTGTCCAATGTCTTTATTAGGTGGTCCTGCCAGTCTGGGTTCAGACACCTCTACTGGCAGAAAACTCATTACTGTTTAAGGAAATTCATTCTGTTTTGGACAACTCTGACTATTACATAATATTAAGCCCAAATGTGCTTTTCTGTACCTTCTGCCTAGTGGATATTATATGCCTATGAAGGCATATTAGAGAGGTGTGCATGGCACAGCCATGATATAGAAGGAAAATGATCAGGGTTGAATTTGTGAATCAGGGCATAGTTCCACAGGGGAAATGGCTCAAACAGGATCTTGAAGAAAGAGGAGGAATTCACAAGAAAGAAGAATGAAAGGACACCCCTCAAAAAAGGCACAGCCTGACTCAAACACATGGAAGTGCAATAGGATACCCTACCTTGGAGAAGTGGGAGTAGTTTGGGAGGGCCAGAGAGTGGCCTGCAAGAGAAGGAAAGGTGAGCTAAGGAGTTCTTCCTAAGGCTCAGGACCTTGCACTTACTAGGGATTGACACCTTCAACCAACACCCAGCAATTCCAGAAGCCATTTATTCAGTTGATGTCCATAAGCCAAATAAAGAATAAGAGGCTGCTTCAAATGATGGTTGTAATTTTAATTTGGGGCTCAAATGTAAATGAGGTACAGTTTCCCTAACTAAAGGTCTCTGGGTCTAGTTGGGGTTCCCAGATCAAGTGAGAGTTTGCATATTTCAGAAGGCTGATAACTCTGCTTTTGAAATGCACAGCTGAGTAGTCTAAGTGGAATCATCAGGTATGGACAGTAAGCACTTCTGGCACTTCCTACTTGTGATTCCCTAATTCTCCTCTATGGTTGGAGCCAAAGAATTTCCAGGATGACACATTCCCTCCTGGTCTGTATAGTCCTTTCTGTTCTGAGCATCTAAGTTACCAGGTCGCCTTCATTACCCAAGCTGTTCATATTTACAATTTCTGCTGCTTTACCTTATGCTTTTTATGTCCTTCCAGGTTGCTTCTACTAAGTGGACAAAAGCAACAGTTCATGAAAGAGGAAATGTCAGAAACTGAGGAGTTTGTGGGTCAAGAGTTACACCCAGGTAATGCCTCTGCCATGTCCCCTGAGGCAGTAATTAGGAAACCAATGACAGTTATTTAATCAAGAGCAACTCAGACAAGACTCTATTTAACCACAGTCATAGTTCACTACTCTTTATCTAGAAGCTCCTTTATTTATTCTTTATTTTTAAGAAACTTTTTAAAGAAAAAAAGGATATTCCCATATACCAACCCCTCCCCTTCCCTCACTTTCCCCCATTAGCAACATCTTTCATTAGAGTGGTACATTTGGTAAAATTGATGAAAACATATTGAAGCATTGTTACTAAGTGAGTCTATAGTTTACATGATGGTTTACACTTTGTACCACACAAGTTTACAGGTTTTGACACCATGTATAATGGCTTGTATCTATCATTGCAATGTGATGCAGGGCAATTCCAGTGTCCCAAAATACCACATAGTCCACCTTTTCTTCCCTCTCCTTCCCCTCAGAACCACTTGGGACCACTGACTTTATATCAATGTTACCAGTTCTTCCATTACTAAAATAGTAAGTTGACTTTAGTCCACAGTTGCATTCCTACCTTATGTTTGTTCAGTCCTCAATCTTGAGGATTTGGGAATGGTGATTCCCATTTTGCTTCTGATTGATGGGGGGCTTAGATCCCATGGGGAATACTAATTATTTTAACAATGCCCAAACTAGCCTATTCTTAATAGGCTACTTACTCTCCTACCAGCAATTCCATTTGTAGGGCTTGTTTTCCTTTCTTTAAGAAGGTTCCAGATAATCCCCTTGTTCTCTCTGAGGGTGACCTCTCTTAGAATGGGAAAGGTAAGGAACCTGGAACATGTCAGGTGACTTTCCTCAGAATGGTAGGCAGAAGCACATTGGAATGTCCCCTTAAAGCAGGGGTCTAAACCAGGGTCCAAGATTTCAGAGGGTCCATGAGCTTGAATTGAAAAAAGTCAACTTATTATCTTTATTTTCACTCACCTCTAACTGAAATTTAGCATTTCCTTCACTTATGAATGTATGCAATAAATAAATTACAGTAGTATTCATTTCACCTGACTGGCAAAAGTGTCCCTGGAAAAAAAAGAATAAGAATTCCTGCCTTGAAGGGTGAGTAAGGATGACTCCCTTCCCTCAGAAGGTGGTAGGGACTGGGAGCCAATGAGGGAAACTTTCCTAGAAGATGACAGGAAAGTAGCTACTAGGTGTTGAAAATGCAGGTGCAGTAAGACCTTTTTTTGTTTGGTTTTGTTTTGAGACTTTTGAGAATGTAAAAGTTTCCTAGTTCTGTCAGAGGAAAGGGAAGCAGGCTTTCTGGTCAGTGAGGTGGTGGTGTCTGAAACTGAAGAGCTGCACATTTGGGGCACCTGCTGTTGTCCTTTGCCCTGAAGCATGGGACTGTTCTCCTTGGAAGAAACCTGCAGGCTCTGGCAAGGGTCTGGAGCAGCAAAGAGCCTGCATCCTAAGGCAGGTTGTTTGGGATCAGTTTTCAAAAGTGACACCTTGTGGCAGCAAGAAACAAGCAACAAGCACCTCTATTGCTCCTTTCTAGGATGATTTAGAATAAAATGCTGGAAAAGGCAAAGGGTGCTTGAGAAATTATAAGGAATAATATGAGATGTGGTCCAGGTACATTCCAGTTTTACCCAGTGTAAAATGTAAAAATTTTACCGTATGATATAAATAAAAAAATGGAACATTCTCCTTTCTGTATGCTATTTTTGTTGTTGGGTTTTTTTTAGAAACTGAAGAAAAACTTCAATTGTTTTGCTGTTTTTCTCACTTATTAGCCTTTGCTTTAGTTGAGAAAATCAGCTTCCAATCGATTATCAGATTGCCAGTTTTAAGAACTTAAAAATAAGGTTGATAGTATTGTGGACTTGTCCTTTGTTTTGTACCTGTGGCTAAGACACAATGCAAACATTGTTTACACAAAGGAATTTATTACTTACAAAGTAGAGATCAAGACCGGGCATCCTTTTATGTTCTTTCCACAGAGAGATCATGGAAACACTGGGAATTCTGGAGATATTTGAAATGCAGACTAAAGTATTCTTCAGCCTCTGACTAGCCTGGGTGCTTTAGTAGCAGGTTCTTTTTTTCTCAGCTTCGTCCTCTCCATCTGCAGACACTAAGCAAACAACCACTTGGTATTCACTTTTTCTTTTCTTTGTTTCTTTCTTTTTGTGTGTGTGTGGTACCAAGGCCTGGGATTGAATCCAAGTCCTTGTATGTAGGACTTTAGAGCTCAACCATGGAGCTATAGCAGCTCCCCCAAGTTGAGTTTTTTTTTCTTTGTTTGTTCTTTTGTGAACATGCTTGTACTGCAGATGGTCCATCTCAGCTGTTCTAACTTCAGGATTGAGCTGGACTCTAAGAATTCATCCTGGCTGAGTTAAGGGTGGTATTAAAATAAATACCAGAGAACAGCTGTAGCTCAAGCAGTTGAGTCCATGCCTCCCACATGGTATGTCCCAGGTTCAGGTCCTGGTGCCCCAGAAGAAACAAAAAAAAACAATAAGGAGACAGGCAAGATGGTGTTGGTTTAGGAAGGTACTTATGAACTAGCTCTCTGTGGATGGCTGATTGTGGGTGGGGTCCTGCCCGAGGGTCTGTGCTGTGGGTTCATGGAGAGAGAAGCTTGGGTCATCTAACAGTGGGCAGATAGACGGTGTGGAGTGATTGGTGGAGATTTGTGAGTTCTGAGCCTGCCTGTGGTGGTTAACACAGACAGCTGAGCCCCATCCACACAGAAAATGACTGGTTGGAGCCACAAATCCTTCATCCATGACTCCCACCGCTGGCATGAGGGAGCATACTCTGAGGGAGGGAGGGATCAAACAGAAGGTGAAGAGGGGTTTAACTTCTGTGGATTTGGTTGCCTGGATCCCCTCATAGCTTTGGGGAGCAGATAAGCTGGCTTGAAACAGTGCCAGGCTGAGGGGAGAGGTGAATCTGCTGAGCAAACTTGATTTACCCAGCAGCCCAATGACACTGAGGCCTGGCCCCAGAGTTGGTGGAGTCAGCCCATTTTATCACTCTGCACTGACAAGCATCGAGCTTCAGTGCTCCTGGGGAGGTCAGGAAGTGAGTATGGCTTGATTAGTTTCCATGAGCCTATTTAGGGGTCTCTCAGTGAAGGGGTGTTCTAGCAGAGGACTTTTTTTGGGTACCTTATACCACCAAAAAAAAAAAAACAACACTCACTTTAAAAAATGAATTCCTGTTCTTAATTTAGTCTAATACCAAAAATCTGCCTCAAAAGCTGTAGATAGAACCCTGAAGGGAAATTGATAAACACAAGCAGGCTGAGAGGATCTGCAAATATACTAGAAGGAACACTTCCTCCTTAGCTTTGTTTGACTTCTTGCTGGTGTGATTGTTTGGCTTTTCTCTGTTTATTTGTTGTCTCTTCCTTTTCTTTCCACTTTCCTCCCCCCTTTCTGTTTTCTTTCATTTTGTTTTTTAAATTAGGTGCTGCTAGTGTACCTCTTCTTTGCTGTGCTTCTTCTTCCATGATTTCCCATTCTTTGTCTATACTGATATTGTATCACAAGCTTTCTCTTATCCTTCCTTCATCTCTCTGCCTTCTGCGTTCTATTGTGGTTCTTAGACATGATGCTTTTTCATTAGCCCACAACTTAAGGGTGTCAATCTCTATTCTATCTATTTTGTTGTTCTTTTTTTAAATAACATTAGCTTTATCCTTTTAGCCTTTTCTTTACTCTTTATCTCCCTCCTCATCATTCTAGCATTCTAAATCATGATATACATATTCCTCTATTTGGTTTCCCAGTACATTGTAGGTACTCCAGTTTTTCTTCCTATTACTCTACACTTTGTACACAAGTTAAATATTCATTTCACTAAGTCCTATTTGTTCCCTCTACAAACTTTCATTAATATTACTATTATCCTTCTTCCTTTCTACATCTTTTGATTCCTCTTGCACTAATCTTTTGCCTTCAAGGTAACATAAAAAGAAGCAAGGAAACAAAATAAGAAAAAAATGTGTCAAAGAGAAAACTTAACACACCCACAGAACCAACAATGAAATAAAACTCTGGAGGAGAGAGAAGCTAATTAACTGAGTAAACCCAGCAAGATAAAATGATGACTAGAGGGCAACAAAAAATTACAAACCACACTGAGAAACAAGAAGACATGGACCACTCCAGTGAACAAACTAAAAACCAGGAATATATGCAGAACATCGAACAACTAATCAAAGATTCCCAAACAAATATCATGAACCATCTTAATGAAGTGAAGGAAGAGATTAAGGATATAAAGAAGACACTGGAAGAACATATTGAAGTAATTGTAAACATACACAAAAAGATAATGGATATGATGGTGATCAATAGCACAACCCCAGAAATAAAAAGATGCTGGAGTCACATAACAGCAGATATGAACAGGTAGAAGAAAGAATTAGTGATATGGAAGACAATATGGCTGAAATCAAAAAGAAAGTTGAACAGATAGACAAAAAACAGAAAAAATCCAGCAGGGATTGGGGATTAAACTGACAACACAAAACACACAAACATATGCATCATGGGCATCCTAGAAGGAGAAGAGAAGGGAAAGGGAAAAGAAGGAGTGTTGAAGAAAATAATAGCTGAAAACTTCCCAACCCTATTAAGAGAGATGGATGTGCAGATCCAGGAAGCAAAGCACACCCTAAACAGTATAAATCCCAACAGGCCAACTACAAGACATATACTTGTCAAAATGTCCAATGTTCAAGAAAAAGAGAATATACTTAAGGCAGCAAGAGGAAAGAGAACCATCACATACAAGGGAAGCACAATAAGATTAAGTGCTGATTTCTCATCTGAAACCATGGAGGAAAGAAGAGAGTGGTAGGACATAGTCAAAGTATGAAAAGGAAAAAACTTCCAACCATGAATTCTCTATCCAGCAAAACTGGCATTCAAAAATGATGGGGAGTTCAAAATATTCACAGATAAACAGAAATTAAGAGAGTATGTCAATAAGAAACTGGCACTTCAAGAAATACTAAAGGAAGTTCTACAAGTTGAAAGGAAAAATCAAGTGAGAGAGAGTTGTAAGAGAATTTAAAAACACCTAAAAAGAAAAAAGCAGAACAAACCAACATATGACATACATTAATCCAGAGAAAATATGGCTGAAGTAAGAAATTCATTGCTAGTAATAACACTGAATGTTAATGGGATTAAATTCACCACTCAAGAAACACAGATTGGCAGAATGGATAAAGAAACATGATTCATCTATATACTGTCTTCAAGAAACCCTCCTTCGACCCTGGGATTCAAGGAGGCTGAAAGTAAATGGCTGGAAAACAATTTTACAAGCTAAAAATCGCCAAAAAAAGGAAGAAGCTCTTCTAATATCAGACAAAATAGACTTTAAATATTTAAAAATAGACTTTAAATGCAAAACTATTTTACGAGACAAAGATGGTCAATATATATTAGAAAACGGATAATCTCTCAAGAAGACAGAATAATCATAAAGATTTATGCACCTAATTGCGGTGCCTCAAAATACATGAGGCAAATTCTGGAAAAGCTAAGTGGAGAAATAAATGCCTCTACAATTACAACAGGGGATGTTAATACACCATTATCATCATTAGACAAAACATCTAGACAGAGAATCAATAAAGAAACAAAGACTCTCAACAATACATTGGAGGACCTGGACTTAATAGACATATACAGAACACTACACCCAAATACAGCAGGATTTGCAATATTCTAGAGTATACATGGATCTTACTCCAAGATAGACCACATGCTAGACCACAGAAAAACTCTCAATGAATTCAGAAAGATTGAGATATTACAAAGTAATTTCTCTGATCATGATGGAATGAAATTTGAAATCACTAAAGGCCAGAGAAACAGGTTAGGGACAAGGATATGAAAGTTAAACAACACACTCTTAGACAAACAGTGGGTCAAGGAGGAAATCTCAAAAGAAATCAGTAAATACCTTGAAACTAATGAAAATGACAACACAACATAACAAAACCTATGGGATGCAGCGAAAGCAGTCCTGAGAGGGAAGTCCATAGCCATAAATACATATATTAAAAAAAAGAAAGAGCTAAAATTGAAGACCTGACTGCACAGTTGGAGGAATTAGAAAAACAACAACAAACTAAACCTAAAGGAAGTAGAAAGAAGGAAATAACAAAGATTCTAGCAGAACTAAATGAAATAGAGAATAAGAAAGCACTAGAAAAAATAAACAAAACCAAAAGCTGTTTCTTTGAGAATATCAATAAAATTGAAAAACCCTTAGCCAGACTAACAAAGAAAAAGAGAAAACAGATGCAAATACACAAAATAAGGAATGAGCAAGGGGATATCACTACTGACCCTACAGAAATAAAGAGTATCATAAGAGGATAATTTGAAAAATTATATGCCAACAAGAATGATAACATAGAGGAAATGGACAAGTTTCTAGAGACACACAAAAAACCTAAATTGATGAAAGAAGAAATTGATGAACTCAACAGTCCAGGTAAAGACATAGACTCAGTCATCAAAAACCTTCCAACTAAGAAGAGCACAAGACCAGATGGCTTCACAGCTGAATTCTACAAAACATTCTGGAAAAAGTTAACACCAATTCTACTTAAGCTCTTTCAAAAAATAGAAGTAGAAGGAATATTGACTAACTCATTATATGATGCCAGCATTACCCTCATACCAAAACCAAACAAGGATACCACTAGAAAGGAAAATTACAGACCAATTTCTCTAATGAACCTAGATGCTAAAATCCACAAAAAAATACTTGCTAATTGCATTCAACAACATGTCAAAAGCACTATACATGACCAAGTGGGTTTCATCCCGGGTATGCAAGGATGGTTCAATATGAGAAAATCAATCAATGTAATACACCACATAAACAAACTGAAAGAAAAAAATCACATGATCATCTCTACAGATGCAGAAAAAGCATTCGACAAAATACAGCACTCTTTTCTGACAAAAACACTGCAAAGGATAGGTATAGAAGAAACTTTCTGAATATGATAAAGGGTATATATGAAAAACCTAAATCTAACATCATTTTTCAATGGTGAAATCCTAAAAGCCTTCCCTCTGAGATTGGGAACAAGACAAGGATGCCCACTATCACCAATCCAATTTAACATTGTCTTAGAAGTACTTGCTTGAGCACTGAGGCTGAAAGGATATAAAAGGCATCCATATTGGGAAAGAAAAAGTAAATATTTCATTATTTGCAGATGACATGATCATATATATAGAAAGCCCAGAAAAATCTACAACCAGTGATCAAACAGAGATCAAAACTGCATGGTATTGGCACAAGGATAGAACTACTGACCAATGGAATTGAATTAAGAGTTCTGATATAGACTCTCGCATATACAGTCATCTGATATTTGACAAGGCTACCAAGCCCACTCATCTGGGAAAGAATGGCCTATTTAACAGGTGGTGCTTGGAGAACTGGATATCCATTTCCAAAAGAATGAGAGAAGAATACCATCTCACACCTTATACAGAAATCAACTCAAGATGGATCAAAGATCTAAATATAAGAGCCAAAACCATAAAGACCTTGGAAGATAATGTAGGAAAGCATTTACAGGACCTTGCAGTAGGAAATGGTTTCTTGAACTTCACAGCCAAAGCATGAGCAGCAAGAGAAAAAATAGATGAATGGGATCTCCTCAAAATTAAAAACTTCTGCACCTCAAAGGAAGTTATTAAGAAAATAAAAAGGCAGCCTACTAAATGGGAGAAAATTTTTGGCAACCATATATCTGATAAGAGCCTAATATACTGCATATATAAAGAAATCCTACACCTGGAAAATAAAAAGAGAAACAATCCATTTAAAAAACGGGCAAGTGACCTGAAAAGACACTTCTCCAAGGAAGAAATACAAATGGCTAAAAAGCACATGAAAAAATGCTCGACATTGCTTGCTATCAGGGAAATGCAAATCAAAACTACAATGAGATACCATCTTACACCCATCAGAATGGCAGCTATTAAAAAAACTGCAGACTCTAGGTGTTGGAGAGGATGTGGAGAAATAGGAACACTCATCCACTGCTGGTGGGATTGTGGAATGTTTCAGCCACTGTTGAGGACAGTTTGGTAGTTCCTCAGAAAGCTAACAATAGAATTTCCGTATGATCCAGTGATTCCACTGCAGGTTATATACCCAGAAAAACTGAAAGCAAAGACAAGAACAGATATATGCACACCAATGTTCATAGCAGCATTGTTCACCATTGACAAAAGTTAGAATCAGCCCCGGTGCCCATCAACAGATGAATGGATAAGCAAAATGTGGTACATACATAAATGGAATATTACTCAGCTGTAAGAAGGAATAAAGTGCTAACACACGTGGATGAATCTTGAAGACCTTATGTTGAGTGAAGTAAGCCAAGCATTGAAGGATGAACAGTATATGACCTAACTGATTTGAACTGAGGAAAGAGAGCAGTCTCTGAGAACCATTGTCTGAAAGATAGGTTAACAAGGGAGAGAAAGCAAAGAGTAGTCTGTGATCCATCACCCATATGGACATAATCTATGGTAAAGGGATAGAGTGTAGTTGCATATTGAACGATAGGACAGATGGGTAGTGATATTACTGGGTTTGGTGGTGCAGGGTGACAGGTGGGTAGATTAGGAAAGGCAGGTTGGAATACCCAGGGCATGTAACTATGAATCTTGTCATTCCAGGAGTCAAGACAGCAGAGTGTCATATGCCACAGGGGAAGGGGGTGGAAGGAACAGTTAAGATCAAATGGGGTATTTAGTGGTCATGGGAAATATTTTTCATTACCTTACAGTAATGGACACAGGACAGGGTAAATATCATCAAAAATTCTTAAACTGTACAGTCTAAGTTGTAAACTATACTGTAAACCATTGACAATGTTTAATTGCTATACTTTACTATCTATATAACAGTTATAACAATGCTAACATCCATTAAAAAATATCACTATTGACTATAAATTTAATATGGGGTAGGGAAGGGGTAGGGAGGTTGGGTATGTGGGAGTCTCTAGTATTCCATGTGTGACTCTGCTGTGACTTAAAAATTCTTTGAAAATTAAATCAAAATTTGGGAGACACTGGGGAATGAGAGGTGGAAGGTGCCATGGTACACTGGACATCCAAAAATACATTGATAAAAGGAAAAAAGGATAATATTTTTGGAAAAGGATTTTTTGTTTGTCTCTTTTTCCCATTTTTTTGAATGTCCCAATCTGCTAATTATGTTTTATTTTTAGTTTAGTTTCTTTTTTTTTCTTCTGAGTTTCCTTGTACTTATCTCTTGCATTTAAGCTTCTCATTATAATTTCTTTTTCCTATTAATTGCATTTTGTTATTATATGGACTTCATGTTCAAGGAAGTTTTGCATCACAGAAGGGTAACAATGGGGGCTGCAGAGGTTCATTGGTGGGGGGGTGTCTGGGATGGGGGATTCATGGGAGTAAGTTCATATGAATATGCATGAAAGATATATAAAATTGTTCAAATGATCAAGGGATGGGGCATGGTCACAGACAGTAGACAATCACTCAATAAATGAGGGAATCTGAATTCCCAGCCTGGAGAGCTCTGCCACATTCTCCAAGGGAGCAGCAACAGTCCTCTGAGTGCAGAGGCAGTGTCTGGCAAGAGACGATGGCCCACTAATGGTTCTTGTTATTGAGGACTAGGCTTATGAGTCTTTGCTCTTGTTATTGAAACTTAGCCTACTGTTATGGGGTGCCAAAGGGTTGCCACCTGAGAGCCTCCTTGTTGCTCAAATGTGGCCTCTCTCTAAACCACACTCAGCGTATGAATGCATTACCTTCCCCCCAATGTGGGACATGACTCCTGGGGATGAGCCTCCCTAGCAATGAGGGATTAATACCAAGTGCCAACTGGCAACACGATTGGAAAAAGACCTTGAATAAAAGGGGGAAAAGGTAAAGAGAAATGAGTTCATGTGGCTAAGAGACTTCAAAGAGATTCCGGAGGTCATCCCAGAGGTAATGCTTATGGACACCTCAGTAGGATCTCATAGAACATCAAAGTGAATATCACCCCACACAGAGGGGCTCCTGAGGGCTCTGGAGACACCCAGGTCCTATATAAGTGGTGATAGCTCCAGAAATTGATGCCTTATTAGTGGGCTTTTCTTTGGAATCTGTTCTCCTGAGAGTGAGAGTTGGACTCAAATAAGTTCTCCCTGCACATGGTCCATCAGAACCTTCTATTCAAACCTATATGTGATGCTGGAGTCTTTAGGTGTACTTCCAAAGACTGCAGCCTCTGGCCTACCTATGTTCCAGCTGTGCCTGGAATCTCGGTGGAGCTGCAACTCCTACCCTACAGCTCAATGGACTCATCCAAGTCACCTGGCAAGGAGACGACTATGGGCAACGGCCACCCCAGGGAATGGAGAGGGCCTGCAGCTGCAGGCAGGATAATCCCATTCACTGTATCCATGGGATATAGCCCTCTCTCACTTGGAGGTGGAGTGGCCATCACCATCCCAACCTCCTCAGGACTGGGGGAGGAGCTATGGACTAGAGTGGACTTGGTGGTGTTCTGTTGTAGACATATTGTGATTCAAGCAATGGAAGAAATTGTAACAGTGAGGTGGAGTCAGCCACTGGATGCTTTCGGGGCAGGGAGAGGAGGGGCAGTTGAAATACAGGGGCTTTTTCGGGACTTGGGTGTTGTCCTGAGTGGCATTGCAGTGATAGATGTAGGCCATTTTGCATCAGCATATACCATGCAGAACTGTGTGGGAGAGAGGGTGGTCTATGATGTGAAATGTGGTCTATGCTTGGTGGCAAGACCCCAGGATGTGTATATCCATTGCGGGTGATGTGACACACTGATGAAGGATGTTGGTGTGGGATGTTGTAGGAGGTGTGCGAGGTGGAGAACATGGGAATCCCTGTAATTTCTGAGTAATAGTTAGGTAAT